>APFE031209833.1:0-12552 GCA_000404065.3 Pinus taeda
AAGAGAATGTTTTTATGTCCCATCCTGAAGGATTTGTTGTGAAAGGACATGAACATAAAGTATGCAAACTTGTGAAAGTCCTTGTATGGCCTCAAACAAGCACCACGAGCCTGGTATGAAAAACTAACTGAGCATCTTCTGAAACTCAATTTCAATCATTTTGATCTTGATGATGCAACTTTATTTGTCAAGAAAGTTGGCAAAACAGTTGTATATCTTGTGGTATATGTAGATGATCTTTTAATGACAGGGAACAATGAAAGCTACATTGCATCCATAAAAAAGGAATTGGGGAAAGGTTTTGAAATGACTGATTTGGGCTATGTTCATTACTATCTTGGCATTGAAGTAACCCAACATCCAAAGTCCATATTTCTTTCTCAAAAGGAATACATTGGAGATTTGTTGAACAGGTTTGGCATGACAGAGTGCAATCCTCTTACTACTCCAATGGAACAAAACTTAAAGCTCACATCTATTGAAGGAAAGGAATTTGAGGATGCAACAAAGTATAGACAGCCTGTAGGAAGTCTCAACTACCCTACTACTACTAGACCAGACATTTCATTTGTTGTTGGAATCCTCTCCAGGTTTATGAAAAAGCCTTGTGAGGGACATTGGTCTGCTACAAAGAGAGTTCTAAAGTACTTGAAGGAAACTCAAGACTTTGGAATCAAGTACACACAGGTGGATGACTTCAGTTTGATTGGATACTCTGATTCAGACTTCGATGGAGACAAAGAAACTGGGGTATCTACTTCAGGATACGCTATGAGTCTTGGATCAGGAGCTGTCTCCTAGAGATCACGCAAACAATCAGTTCCAGTAGATTCCATAACAGAAGCAGAATACGTGGTAGCAGCTGAAGCAACAAAAGAAATTGTGTGGCTCAGGAAATTCTTGAAGATTTGCAGGTAAAACAAGTACAATCAACTCCACTCATGATTGACAACACCTCTACAATAAACTTGGCCAAGAACCCAAAGTTCCATGATAGAACAAAGCACATCAATACTAAATATCATCTGATTCGATATCATGTTGAGGCCAAAACAATCCATCTCTGTCATTGTTCCACAAATGAGAAAATTGGAGACATCTTCACCAAAGCGCTTGGAAGAGAAAAGCTTGAAAGATTAAAAATGATGCTTGGACTCACTAACATCCCTTCATATTAGGGGGGGAATGTTGACACGTAATCCTCACGATTGGGTGAATTCATGTAAATAATTAAATTAGGAATGTGAACAGTCATCAAGAGATGAACTGAACAGTCACACCCTTTTGTATATAACAATAACATACCTGATGGAATAATATGAATCAGTATTTCTGCCAAATGGAGTTACTGCCTGGTGTTAGCGCTTGAATTTGGCCTCAGGCTAAGGAAGGCAAAATCCAAGGCAACATCAAACCACTTAGCCTCATAGCTAGCCCTACGAGGACAGGAGAGGGCTCTCTCCGGGTCTATCTCGGCAAAAGGTCTTCAAAGGGCTGAGATAACCAATAAAGAACACTGATTTTAGGCTAGTAAACTGATAGGGAAAGTTTGATTTCAGATTTTTAGGGTTTTGTTGGAAAACAAGCCAAGGCAATTTTGGGTGCGGGGATGAGACATAGTTTTTGCAGAGGTCTTTTTGGGGAAAGGTAGGAGAATGTCTTGATGCCTTTGAAGGAAGTGAATGGATAAGAATGACTGGTGAGGAGCTAAGGAGAGCAAGAAACCACCAGGAGTTCTCCTTAATAAGATGAAAACATAGATATTAAGCAAACTTAAAGGCAGAGCATAGAAACCATGAATTCTACCTTAACACTTCATTTACTTAATTTGCAGAAGAGAAGAGTAGGAAAATGATACACCTAACAAAATTACAAGTACATGAGAGAAACACACCATCAACACAAATCACCACGGGAATCCCAAATAGTGCTGCAAAACCCTGGTCCTTCCTTTGCCAAAATTGCAGAGATACAAAGTGTAATACAATAGAAGCTTCTCCCTCAAGAGTCCAACCATGAAAATGACTAAGAAGATACATAATATAGGCAAGCTAACACATTTCCTTGCCTCTAGGGGTCGAGCTCATCATTTTAGGAGCTGTTTCAACCAATTCTAAGCAAAGCACTAGAGTCTAGGCAGTCAAAACAACTTGCCTCTATAAGCTAGGAAACCAATTCATTCATTAAATGTTTTGCCTTTTCATGAATGAATCTTCTAGAAGAGATAAATAAGTGTCATGTCAACATAAAATTACATTAATTACATCAAGGAGGATGAAAAATCCCTCCAAAAGTCAAAACTAGTCAAATGCTGCGTTTTCCTGAGCTGTAGGTGAAAAACTGGCAATTCTCCCTGATGCGTAGCGCGCCATTTCTCTACGCATAGCACGCCTTTGGTCCCACTTTTGGGGCACTTCCTGGCATCCAAATGAGGCACAAGTGAGCTTGTTGGAATGGGCGGGATGTCTACTTTCCAACCCAAGTGGAATTTCTCAATTTGGTGCTCATTTGCCCCTCCAAAAATGCAATCTCCCAAGACTGCTTCCTGTGTGTCCAAAAAGTGGCAGAAGGTCATTTTTTGCATGTTTTTTGACCTTTTGGGGGCCCCAAACCTGATGAAATGTCTTGGCAGTGGCTAAGCAGGTGTATTTTTTCATGCCAAATCCAAAAATGCTGACCTTTTGTGAAATGGACCTCCCCATCTTCAGGGTAGCGCGCGGCGCGCTACGCGTTGAGGGCAAAAACCTGTTTTTGACCAAAACAAAATTCAAAATTGACCAAAAATGCTCCAAATTCTCTAAATTTTGAGCTGAGGGTGTATCATTGAGTGCCATGCTCCTTCAAGGAGGCTTCAGCAAAAATTTGCAGTGGATCGGGCCTTTTCCTCCGTTTTAGTGCCTTGGCCAATCGTCCTTTAAGTATCTTTATTTTCGCTTTGCACACATGCATGCGGGCCCAATAATGATTTTTCATGTGTCGAAGCAAATCTTTGTCTCTATTGGCTTTCGCCAACAACTTTTCCAAGTGAGTGTTCACCCGGATGAGCATTGATTCCCGATCGATAGGTGTCAAATCACCGGGTCTCCTACGGGCCAATTCCCGGTCTTCACGAATCTTCCGCTGCTCATAAAGTTCATGCTCATCTTCCAACTATTTGTTGCACTGCTCTAAGTAGTTGATCACCCATTTTGCCATCTGCAATTTCTTGTGCAGCGACTCATTCTCGACCCTTTACTCTCGGATGATCTCCTTAAGCTCTGAGGTAGGAGAGCTAGCATCAACATCAATGATATCTGTGTCCTGACCTCTTGAAGGACCCTCATCAATCATGGGCCTCTTGCCCCTGTCCTGGACCTGTACCTGTGCTGAAGAAGATGGCGAGACCCCTTCCACATGATATGGAGATAATACTCGTTGTGCCGATGAAGTCAACGAGACCCCTTCCACCCCGGGTGGAGATAATACTCGTCGTGTAGCTGCAAATAAGACTCTGGGGCCTTTCTGATATGTCACATATGCTGGAGCATCAACATGCTCGGTCTCATGAATGTCAAACTGCTGTGAAGGCCCTCCCTCATCATGGACAATCTTAGGAGGTAGGTGTGGCACCATGAAGAAGTCGCGAGAAATGAAATCCTCCCATGGAATACCCTGCTATGCCAACTGATGCATCACTATGATCTTGATCAGTGCATAATGATAAATGCTCTTGTGTTGCTGTGCTGGGCTCTTCCTTTGTACCAAGGGCACCATCCTCTCTATATTTCGGGACATGAAAAATGGAATGTTCATCATTCGTACCCGTGTGAAATGCATCAACAAACGGATATGGTACAAATATAGACGTGAAAATATGCCCTCACAAGTGAAATAGCGAATAATGAGCCTCATCAAGGGTGCATACTCATACCTTAGGAATCTGAAGGGAAAAACAACAGTTAGGTGTCTCATACATCCAGGTTTGATATATGGCTCATAATGAAATCTGTCTAACTGTTGGCGCTTGTTCCACTCCTCTCCAACATTTGGTATCCCAGTTGCTTGAGCAACAATCTCGGGTGATAGTGTGAAGTCCACTCCTGCAAGGTTCACATGACCGTTGTGCAAATGTAGGACAAACAAGCGGACTAATTCTCTATGATGTTGAATTTGTGAGATCCTCTCACAATGCTCAAAACATGATAGGTACCGAAAACAGGTCACTGCAAGTGGACAAGCTTGCAAATGAGCCAAAGAGGTGGGCTCCTCCCTGACATGCTGACCACCTTTACCACCCTTGTGATGCCTCCTTGGCACCTCTATCTCTGGTGTTGAATCACGGTCATCACTCTGTTCATAATCTGATTCGGTTTCTGACATGGTTTTGGAGGAAAAATGACTGAAATGTAATGCTGACTTTGCACCCAATGAACTGCTGTTTGACTTTTTCAAATGCTGTCATGAAGGGGACAAAAAGACATGGGAATTGTTAGGGAAAGGGGAACATGAGGGAATTAGGGACAATAAACATGAATAAGGAATTTAGGGAAGGGAACATGGAAAATCATAACTTGTGGGATTTTAAGGTGAAGTAGGGTTTGGGAATTTTAATAGGGTTTAAGGATTTTAGTAGGGTTTAGGGATTTTAGTGGATTTTAGTAGGAAGATTATAAAATTGCATGGGAAAATTTTAAGGAGAATGTTGGTGAAGGTGGGGGAAAAAAGGGATCAAAAATGGGCAACCTTGGACATCAAAAGACTTTGAAACCCTAGCATAACTAAGTCTTTAAATTTCACACAGCAATGTAGGGTTTCAACTTCACATTTTCATGGCATTTTTAACATATTAATTTCTCATTCATCTTGCCAAACCAAAACTAGCCATGGAGGAGAGGCCTACCTGAAAATTTCTTGAGAGAAAAGAGGATTTGGTAGCTTGCTGGCGGTTTATTGGGCGAAAAACCCAACACATAGTGCACCTTGCCCAACACGTAGTGCCCCTCTGGTGCGTAGCGCCTGAGTAAAAATATACTGGAAAAGTCGCACTGATGCGTAGCGCACCCTGGGTGGGTAGCGCGCCTCAGCTGATGCGTAGCGCACCCCTGAAAACTGCCCAATTTGCTCAATGACTCTTGAAATTGCCTTTGCAAGGATTCTCTTGGCTTGTGAGAGGCAAATGAGTTGCTAATGAAGAGTGATGTGCTTTTATAGGCTCCCTTTTGATTTTTATTTGCCCAAAACCCACTTTGTAATGCTTGAATGTTGACACTTTTTGAATTAATTGGCTCTGACTTCTGGTTTCCTTTTTTTTTTTTGAAAAAATTGGTTGAAATGATGATTTCTTCTGAAAATTTTTGCAGTGATGGCTTAGGAGATGCTTTGGCAAAGGAGATCAAGGCTGCGCTTCAACATTTGGAGAATTTGAAATTTTGACAAAGTTTTACAAAACATGAGATAATGACCTTTGTTTTTCAAAAACAGAGTTTTGAAAACAAGGTGAAAATTTAACTGTACAATGATGAGAATTATTGAAATGATGCTTTATGAAGGACATCCCTCTGGCCTGCTGGTCCTTTATGACCTCTCAAGACAAAATTGACTCAACCCTAGACCTAAGACCTCGAAATTTAAAACAAGATAAATGACCCTTTGAAGATTTTATTCACTCAAACAAACCTAAACCAACAATGCCAAACAGGAGGGGAATAAAAGACACAAACTCCTCCAGGAAAGTTATGGCATGCCTAACGGAATGCAACATGATCACACTGATGGGACACCTAATTATGAAATGAAAAGAGCTTTGATCTCTGGTAGAGGGCTACTAGACCGACTCTAACACTTGGCATGACAGTAACCAAATTATGTAATGATCTACAATAGCAATTATTAAACTGATCATCATTCAAGTATGAAGACTCCAATAGGGAAACAACGCCTCCTACCAATACCTTAATGCCGAGGATTCATTATTTCGACGATTCCTCCATCCATATATGATCCAAAACCTGGGAAATACATTAATTTAATATGCATATACCCCCTTCGTAAATACAAGACACTAATTTCTATTTGTTTTGCATTCACTATGGGAGTCAGCTAGGTACAATTGTTAACAAGTGAGTCATTGCAAAGCTTTCAAATATAGAATCATTTACTGCATGTTTTAGCTGTTAGTAACCCATTTGTAGTGTGAACATCTATTTGACGCATGAGGTTGCGACTTGACACTCGGCGTAGAGCATCTCCAGGGGGAGCAGGCCTTTCAAGAGAATCAACACGACATCCCAACATGTAGCAGCGACCCATGGTGATATTTCAAGCCACGTATGCCAGCAATAAGAGGTGGGGTTTTGTTCCACACAAACCAATAATAAATGCTCAGCTTGTATATATTTCGAAACCTCTTTTAATCAAGGGACTGGTGTAACTGACCGTGGTGCCACGTAGGCCATTAAGATGCCCTATATTTTGCGATACATATATAAGAAGTATTATGGCCTCTTAAATTAGGGACAAGGATTTGGTATCCAGCATCTTGTAGTCCCTTTGAAATGGGCTCTTCGAACATACCAAAACTTTTGAAACCCGTGTTATAACAACACCTATATATACCATCTTCTGACAAGTTGTGGCCAATAAGGCTCTTTCTTAAGGAATCCAATCCATTTGAGCCTGATCGATCTTCTAAACATATTCGAAACAACTTCAATTTGAGACAATGCCAAAACTGCACCCCAATCATGCCCTTCTATAATTGCAGGTCTTCATGTATTAAAGCAGTCGAATAAGCAACAAGGTCTGCTACAACTTTGAAACGGTTGTAACCTGTAACTCTTTTAGGATTTAATGATGTATTATAGCAATGCATTGCATGATATTTATTATGATAATTCATTTCATTGTAATCCATCGTGACTATTATCTATATTTTCATCTCTGAACCATATTGATATGTTCTATGCTCATTACAATAAAACTGATTTGAATGGAGAAATCTCATTGTCCCATCGGCAGGTTGGAGCAACCAATACTCCCTTCGTTACATGAACGATCTAGTAAGGGCTATGTAATTGATTAATTCGACCTTATTGACATCAAATATATGTCTACTGTATAATTAAATAGGGTAGGATGAAATTATTCCGCTAAAATTTTGATACTTCAGAATGAGAGTTTCACATAATTAAGTGCAAATGTACACCAAAATTGTATGGAATGCCTCTGAAACGTTTACAGTTCTCGCGGAAACCACCGTCGACTTCTGTGGGCATGAATCATCATTTAACCTGTTCAATATGACCACCAGTTGGGATTATATTACACCTACCACGCTCATCCTCACGTTCAAGTTAGCCCACATGAAATTCATGTTGCGATCAACAATGGGGAGGGTCTCTTATATATAAATATATTTTTTGTGTGCTTTTTTCTGGGAGTTTCTCCCTTTTATATATATAAAATGTCAAGTTCATTATCAGTTCTCTGACATGTTTCTCTAGTTATTCTTACTAGAAAAAACAACTCTAATATTTAAGAATTCACTGCCACATACAATATGCTCACACAATCTTCTGAGATATATATAAACAACAAAAGAAATACTCATCAACTTGACATCCTAGATATCACCCTTATGTATCACCCTTATGTTGAGGTGCCACAGGATTCCTTAACCCATCAAGAGATTGCTCCATTTTCTCACGATATTGGTGTTAAACATGTCTTTGGCCTTTCTTCCTACGAAGGTTTCAACATAGGCTCATGTTTAGTGGGAAATTCAGCATATTTCTCTACAGGCTTTGTATTCCCCTACCATAGGGAACAAAAAAAATATTCAAAGCTCTCGGAACTTTCCCAAGCTCCCATTGAAGATTCCGCTGAAAAAGTAACATACCCATACAGTTACAAAGCTCCTGGGAATGCGAGAACCATTAGAACGGGTTTCCCACCTCTCGGAAGTGGTTCCCGTGTAACAGAGAGAATTTATGTTCAAAGGAAATGGATTTTGCATCAAAACTATTTCTAATATACCATCTTATAGAGGGAATTCTTTCAAGACTCACTACAATGAAATAAGCAATTTGAGCCATATTTAGCTCCAGAATTTAGTACACTTTTTTTCCAATTGGGATGACAAGCCTGAGGCTAAATCTAGCTCTATTGTACAATTTCTAAAGTGTGTTTTTTAATGCTAGATTTTGCATCCTACTTTCCACCAGATTTTGCATTAGATTTTGGACCAAGTTTTGTGCTATGTTTTGCGTCTAATTTTGCACCACTTTTTGCATCTAGTTTTTTGCCATGTTTTACGACAAATTATCCTTTGAGAATTTGCATCTAGTTTGATGACAAGTTTTTCTTTTAGTTTTGCACCCTTTTTTGCATTGAATTTAGCACCAGATTTTAGTGGATTTGTTTTACAATTCAGATGAGCAACTTGGCACTAAATCTAGATCTATTGTACATTTTTTAAAGAGTCTTTTTTTGCACCTAATTTTGCATCTTTTTTCATGCTAGATTTTGCAACCTTTTTTACACGAGATTATATATCACTTTTTCTGTCAAATTTTGCACCAAGATTTTCATATGATTTTATGACAAATTTTGCTTCTAGTTTTGTGTTATCTTTTGCATCTTTCTTTCCTCGTTTTTAGCTTCCTACTTTCTGTCATTCTTTTCTTCCATTTTCATGCCATCATTTACATAAGGTTTATATTGTGTTTTGCATCCAATTTAGCATCCTTTCTTGCATCCATTTTGCATTAGCTTTTGCATCTAGTCTAACGTCACGGTTGCATCTAGTCTTACACTAGTTTTTGCTTCTAATTTCATACATATTATTGCATCTATTTTTGCACCATCTTTGGTGCCTATCTTTGCACCATATGTAGAGTTCGATTTAGCACCAAATTTTGCATCCATTTTTGTTCCCATTTTTGCATCTTTTTTTGGACCATTTTTTACGTCCAATTTCATGTTTCATTTGTCTCCCTTTTTTGCATCCCATTTTGCACCATATTTTACATCATGTTCTACATCTAATTTTTCATCATTTTTAACACCATTTCTTTAATCCAATTTCACATCCTTTTGAGCATCCAGATTTGCATCTATATTTGCATCATATGTTAAGCCATGTGTTGTGTCCACCTTTGCATCCCATTTTGTGTCTAATGTTACATTCAATTTTGAGCCATTTTTTACATCCAATTTTGCAGTTGTTTTTGCATCACTCTTCGCATCCAACATTGCATCTCAATTTGCATCCATTACATATGAATGTTAGGGCATGATGGAATCAAACCACAAACCACCTGCGTGTAAAGAAGGTGCTCTTTCATTGAGCTAGCACCCTTCAAAGACTTAAAACTTGAAACTTTATAAATTTTAAATTCTAAAACTTTAATTAAATTGTAAAACTTTGTAAAGTCTAATTGGTTTTATTGGTTCAGATAGAAAAAACAATTGTCCAATAGATGAAGAACATAATTCTTTTAGAAGAAGGAAAAATATTTCGCATGGTTAATACACTCGACCATCTAAAAACTAGCATCAAAGTAGATTGTTTAAATTTGAGACTAGCCAAAATATAAACCCAAGGTCCCCATGTTCTATGGCTCCTCTAATACAATTGGAGATGAAAGAAATCACTTAAGAACTTAAAATTGTATATAGATATAGTAAAAATTGGCAAAAATAGGGATTATAAATATATGATGATTAAAAATTAAAATCATGTAGAGTGTGCTATTCAACAAAGAGACTGGATATGATGGAGCCAACACAAAATCCATTGCACAATTCTCATATGGGATCTATGAATATACATACCTCTAGAAGGCAATTCTTCTTAATCACCGAAAAATTAGTATAGAACTTCAATGATATATAAAGAAGGAACCAAGACACCAGAAGACCTTCAAGAACTAAGACACAATGGACGCTAAAAACACAAGGTTGGAGAGTATTCCCTGCAACCCATTTCCCTTGAAGACAATTATAATTAGCACAAGGTCACTTTGGCCCACCTCTATCTTCCAAGCTATGGTTTCTTTTTTTCTCTCACTCATATTAATATAGTGGACAGGGGCCAAGTTATCTCCATTAATTTTTTGTCTTGTTTAATTGGCACATAAACATTTTCAATTTTAAACATGATATTTCTCAAGCTTCCAGACTTGACAAAACATTATTGGGAAGCAACATGAAGGTTTCTCGATTGAGTTCTCAGAAACCATGTAAAAAAAAATTGTGCATATCAATATGTGACCTACCTCTTACAATTAGAAAATAGAACCGCTGATAACATCGTAATGTAGTCCTATTGTTTATGATGATTAAAGATGATAGACGGGATCAAACCATAGGTATTTTAAATTTGAAAATTCCAATAAACGCTTCTAAGAATTGAATCAGAAATAATTTGGAGAAAACAAATTACCAGTATATATATATACCCACACACATTTTAAAAAGTCTAGATTAGAATAATCAATGAAAATTTTTAAAATAGAAAATCAACTACTTTAGAAAAAGGAAAATGAGCAAAAAAATCTATGAAAGTTGGCTTGACTTTGTTTCATAGATTTGTTTGATAACATTCTGCTGAAAGAAACAAGTATAGAAAACATAATATATGATATTTAGCAATAAGAAAGAAGGCATTATGCTTATTTGTATGAAAGGAGACATTTGAGGAGATCTCAATGACTGTCACATTATATTTGTAATGCTAATAAGATTATAATTCCAATAATGTTTGTAATTATATGAAGGAATGTAAAATTTAATGTGTTCTACTTCAAAAAATTTGGTGATGACTAAATTCCATTTAAAACTAATTTCTTACATCCTTGAACTTTTTCATCAACAGAATAAATATTAAATTTTCTAGACTACTTTAAGGGTTTGGGAGAATATATTTTTGGTTGAGCAAGGTAGAAAACTGCTACGAGGATAAGGTGCCTACCAAGCCATTTAGTCAAAGGTTTTGGAATTGTAGATGGAAAGATGTGAGTTGAGCCACGATCAATCTTTGGGAAAAGAACAAAAAAAGAGTGTGAAGTAAGAAAAAATGTGTGAAGTAAAGGAGCGTGAACTTCCTTCTAGTTTGCTTATCATTACTATGAAATTGTTTTTGGTTAAGCAAGTCGACGTCAAGTTTTTGTAGGAGATAAAGAGCACATCCAACTCTAACAAGGATCATTTTAATGTGATGTGGTCGAGAAGGTCAAGTGCAGGTGAAATCCATCCTGAAGGAGAACATATATATGTGCAAGTCAAACTGATGATCCATATCATGGAGCATGGGTCTACGTGGAAATCTTTGGTCAGTTATTTTATGATTTAGAAAAAAACTTTGTGGGAACTATGATCATTGGAAAGGACAACTTTGCAATACTTAATTTCATCATTCAATATTTTCTTGCACAAACATTACTTAATATGCAATCATAACAAAAGGTGAAGAGCACCAACCCAAGGCAAGCTGGCAAGTCATCATCTGATGTCATTTATAATGAAGAAGATAAATAAGCATGAATTCACTAGATTGACCTCATTGAACTACCTAATTCATAAATTCATTCAATGATGCAACTTCAATATACATTCATTGTTTCATGTCTGTTTAATTGAAATGAGACCCATTATAATAAAATACAACACATATCGAGTTCCAAAAGAAGAAATTGCACAACCATCTACGAGAAACTGAAAGATACATACCTTTCAGTCTTCAATTGTGATGATGCATGGAGTAAATCCATGACCCGAACTCCCTGAGAGAGACAAAATTATAAGTAACATAGTAACAATTATCCATTATCAAGGAATTACCTCGAGAACAATTCATAGATTAATACCCTATTTTTATATCACCCACCATCTAAGACACATATGTATAATTCGACATCTAATTTGAAATTTTTTTTTAGTAAAATTAGAAAGTTGGGAGAACGAATATCAAATTGATTGTAAGAATAAGTGTTTAAATGGCCATTTATACATATCCTGCTTAGCAGAAACTGCCATTGTTGGAAAGGGGGAAAACTAGAAGGTTGTTGGAAAAAAAGGGATTTTTAATGTATTTGTGATCATGTGTAATGGGAAGAGGGGATTGAGATATATGTAGGGGATATTTTGTTTTTTGTTTTTGTTAGCGACAAACAGTTCAGGATCTCACTGTTTGTCTTCATCTAGGTTTCTAATGGTAAAAATGGAAAAATTAGCAGAGCAAATGAAATGGTTGTTTTATATAGTTGGGTAGAGATGAATTAAGGTAAAGGATCAATGGGATTGAATTAAATTTGGGCATTTAATTTGTACCGACTGGTATGAGAGCGATTGTGAAGAGATGTCAAAAAGACGATCAGTTGGAACTTGGAACTAGTTTGTCAATGGCATTAACGAAAAACATTTACTATATTTACATAAAATAATATAACATTTTCTTAATATTAATTATCAGATATTTGGAAACTTCCTCCAACGTTGTGCATATATTGCCTTCGTTGCTATAGCCTTTCTCCATTCTTCATCTCAGCTGCTTCTATCCATATTTAACTGTTT
>APFE031209837.1:0-13438 GCA_000404065.3 Pinus taeda
TTCGCCCAACCTAATATAGGGTCCAAAAAAAAAAAATTCTCGGGGCGCTGCCCCAAACCCCCCGGTTCACTACGTAGGTTAGTCGTGGAAAGAATATAACACAACCCAACAGCGTGACACTTCATGTCACGAATAGATCATACATGCAGTGTGCGCTCGAGTGTCTCAAGCCAACTATTTTCAACTAATGTGAGGCAGTGTTCTCATTGATGAAAGAGCAGGTGACTAAAGTAAAAAGTGGTAAGACGAAAAATTTCAGCTATGGATTGATCTTGGTCGCTTTTACTTTGGAGAGAATTCAATTGATGCAACCTCAGCATGTGGCCCTCAGTTCAGTTGGTCTTAGAGATCCACGGATGCAGAGATGGGTAGAGTTGATGGCTAGACGTGTTGGTTAGTCATCAATCTCATTTTCTACCGCATTCTTCAGTTGGCTCCGTCGACAACATATTATCAGGGAGGAGCATCGATATGTAAGGATGGATTTTCGTGGAGATCCAAATTTGCGATTACTAGTGGGTGCTCAATGGGGTGCTATAGGTAAATTGTTTTGACTATGTATTTTTTATTTTTTAAGTTTTTACATGTTTTTGTGTTTTTTGATGTTTCCAAGACTAAACTAAAAATGTTCTCATGTATATAGATGTTGGCACTATTCAACCAATGGGTCATCAACAGGAGGCAGGTGAACCAGTGGGGAGAAATGTCAGAAGAGCAGTTCTCCAGGATTTAGATCTAATCGAGACATTGGCAGTGTTGCAACATCATATAGAGGGGTTAACGCTAGGTATACCGGATGTTCGGCTCAAGGAGTTACTGATGAGACTACAACACCATACTATTGGTGAACCTAGATGTTGGATGAGGTTATTGTGCATGATATCCCAGGCAATGACCTGTTATCATGAGCATCATTAGATCTACTAGGATGATTTACTATATGAATTTTGAGGTTTTGAGGTCAGATCACCAATATGTCTTAGACACAAATTTTTGTAAAAACTTTGAACATATATCTATTTTACTTTCAGTTTTTTGTATGGTTATGTGTAATCCTATTCAATTGTTGAAGTGAATTGAAAATTTACTCTTTACATATGTCGTAAATGTCTGTTTAACACGTAATTCGCTAAAGAAACAGTCAATGTGTAAAATTTTTTTGAAATGTGTTGATATTGAATCTAATCAAAATGTCTTTCCAAGAGACGAACTCTAAGGAATATATAATGAATAGTTGGATTTCGAACGGTATAAACATTCGTAAGTTGTAGTACGACAAGTTGTGAGTCTAGATTAATGATGATTTGGCGAATGCCAAGTGAAATGTCATCAGAGAGGAGTTCGATCAATGTGCTATACTCAGTGATATTGTTCATAGAATGGCCGATACAAATCCCTTGAAAATTCACTAACTCACCACTTGGAGTGAATATGGCCCATGTTGCAAAGGATAGGTTCTACGTACTATGACTAGCACCATCGGCATAACCATATAATGGTTCCAAAGATTCCGACATCTGCAACAAATGAAAAGCAGATTACTAACCAAATTAAAACTCTAAAAGTCACACTATGACACACACACGCAATTAAATCATATATAGAATGTTTTCACTACGCACAATCAAGCATAGTAACGTTTAAGATACATCCTGTTTCGGGGCTACAACAATGGAATTCCATCATAATCAACCAACTCGTAAGTGCCTTTTTCCAAAACACACTTGACAATGTAGGGACCCATCCATAGTGGTTCAAAATTTTCCTATTCCTAATTTATCAGCTTCCTAATCATAAATCAAGACCAGGTCTCCATCTGAAAATATGTGAGGCTTGACATTGCGGTCATATTGTGCCTTAATTCATTTCTTATGTGCTTCATTGGCCAATGCAGCTTCAAGACGTGTTTCATCTAGATGGATGAGTTCTAGAAAACATGTTTCCTTATCAGAAGTGTCAGGTAACAAGTCAATTGCAAGTTTTAGTGATGAAATATCACATTGTATTGGCAAGATTGCCTCAAGACCATACACCAATTGGAAAGGTGTGAATCCAATTGTGTTTCTTACCGAGGTTCGGTAAGCCCACAAAGCTAAGTACAGGATCAAATGCCAGTTTCGTTTATGAACTCCTATCATTTGTTGAAGCATTTGTTTAAGGACTTGGTTGATGGCTTCAACTTGTTCATTAGCCTGTGGATAATAAAGAGTAGAACTATTATGTGAGAGTCCTAACTTGGCAGTTAATTCAGTCATCATGTGATATCGAAAATGTGAACCATGATCTGTAACTATTGTTTGTAGTACACCAAACTGTGCAACCACATGGTTGAAGAAAAAAGTGAAGCTTTCTCACCGTTGTTGTTTAATGTAGGCATCGCCTTGGCCCATTTCATAAAATAGTCAACGGCAACAATAATATACCCATGCCCCCCAGCCGAGTGAGGGTTGCATGTCATGAAATCAATGCCCCATTTTGCAAATGGTCCAACAGCAATGATAGGATGCAGTGATGCAAGTGGTAATCGAGTCTTACGGTCAAAAATATGGCATGCATGACAACTTCTTACAGCAGTAATGCAATCGTTAAATATGGTAGGCCAGAAGTAACCAGCACAGGGAATTTTCTGTGTGGTAGCATAACCAGATAAATGTCCACCACAAGCACCAGAATGGAAATCATTTAGAACTTTCTTGGCTTCCTCATGTGTGAGGCACCTACGAAAAATCGTATCGATACCGTGACGGTAAAGGGTATAGCTAATGATCAGATAAACTTTGGCTTGATATCGAATACATCGTTGTTGCAAGCGAGAGGTATCAGACCAAAAAGTGTGGCTTTGGAGATAGATATTTATATCTCCATACCAAGGGTTAGATGATGAGTTCAAAAATAGAGACTCATCCAGAATTGATGGTTCCATTGTTGAGTCGATGATGGTAAAGGGAAGGTCGGAAAGAAGCTCAGCAAAACCTGGAGATTTCTTTGAATTGGATTTGATGAATTCCAATTAAAATTCTTGCAAAATAACGATCCATTTTGAATATTTCCCCCCCAGAAATTGACGTGACAAGATGTATGTCATAGTGTTTCAATCTGAAATGACAGTAGTATTTCGGAGCAAGATAGAGTGACGAAATTTCTGTATAGCTTGAACGGAAGCCAAATCTAACTTCTCCATGTAAGAATACTTAACTTCTGTATCATTGAGATTACGACTCAAATAATACATCAAATGTTCAATCCCATCTTCTTCTTGGACTAAAACCTTAGCAATGGTTGTATCTACAGCAGTGAGATACAGGAAATAGTCATTCTAATAATTAGGGGAATACATTTATGATGCTCGGATCAAGGTATCTTTGAGAGCATCAAAGGAATCTTTTGCAACCTAATCCCAATGGAAGGGAATTCCCTTTTTCAAAATATGAGTGAATCCTTTAGTCATTTCAACATAGTTGGGAATGAATTTCCTTATAAAGTTAGCCTTCCCTTGGAGTCTCTGTAACTAAAGTAAATTGGAAGGTGGAGGTAAATCAAGAATTGCCTTAAACTACAAGGGGTCAAGTTGAATTCCTTCTCTAGACACTACGAAACCAATAAAATGACCAAAAGCAACACAAAACACATATTTATGTGGATTTAGTCGAATTTTGTAGTGTCGGCACTGTAAAAAGATGGCTCTCAAATGTTGCATGTGATCAACCTGTTTCCGTGAATGAGTAGGTAAGTCATCTAGATAGGGTTGAACGATGTTTTTGATGTCGTGGAAGGCATAATTCATTGCCCTTTGAAAAGTTTCCCTTGCATTCTTCAAACCAAAAGGAAGTTTCCTATATGCGAATGTGCCCCAGGGAGAAATAAAGGCAGTTTTAGATTGGTATTCTTGGCGGATATTGACCTGATTATAGCTGGAAAATCCATCCATAAATGAAAATATTTAACAACTAGCACGTTCATCAATTATCTGGTCGATAAAGGGAGTGGGATAGTTGTCTGCTGGAAAAGAATGATTAACATCCCTATAATCAAAACACACTCGTATTGTTCCTTGTTTCTTCATGACAGGATCAATATTGGAAACCCAATCAGTAAGAGGAACGAGGTATATGAAACTAACATGCAAAATTTTTTCAACTTCTGCTTTTATGGCAGCAACCTTCTTCGGATGAACAGGACAGAGGCATTGTCGTACCAGCTTGACATCATGATACATTTTAATCTCGTGTTCAACTATACTAGAATAAATACCTAGCATTTCCTTATATGACCAAGGACATATATTATGGAACTCATGAAAAAGAGCATGGTAAGTTTCAAGTTCCAATGGAGAACAAGATTTTCCAACATGGATGTTTTCTACAATTCCAGGTTTGGTCGAAATATCGATAGAAATGGTTTCTTCGATATTCGGTAAGTTTCGTTCGAAATCTACTGTGTTTATAAATACAAAATTCGAAAGGAAATCAATGATTGAAGGGAAATTTAGTTCATTTGGAATATCTTCTATGTGATCTAGAATATGGGATCGATGATGATAATCTGCCCATGGTTCTTCTTCTGTCATCATTGATTGGATGATTCCTTCATCAGTAGAAAATGTACGTGAAAAAGGATCAGAGGAAGTACCATATTCTAACGAATGATCAATCCATACAATCAGTGATGATGGATTTGGATTTGCTACACAAGCTAAAATATTGATTGCTATGCGAGCTCAATTGGGCTTAGTGACATGGTTTCATTACGCATATCAACTTCAAAATTATTGGAAATCTTTCCTGAGTCAAATGAAGTGGAAGATATCATGTTACAGGTCTCAACTTTTGCAACTTCCTCTATTTTTTATGGTGACATAGTGAAAGGGTGCCCATTAGGGAAGAATATTTGAAGAGACATACTCCAATGTTCTGAAGCGACAACGAAGGTTCGTGAACTAACGAAACACTTCCAGTTTCCTATGAACTAGAGACGAAGAAGGCGAGTTGATCAATTACTGTGATTCTGCCTTTATGAGGGAAAGCGATCATACGAAATTATGTCGAAGCCACAATAGCCGTAGCATAAACCCATGGTCTTCCTAGTAAAATATTGTATTCAAGGGGTCCGTCAACAACCTCAACTTCAACCGTTATAGTTTTTCCCCCTAGTTCTATCTGTACGTTACTTAAAATTCCACAAGGTGTATAAGTGTGACCGTCAAAAGCTTTTAATGTCGTAGGTGATCGTGACAAAGGCAGTGAGCCAAGTGTTTTCCAACAATTCATTGACATGATACAAGTAGATGCACCTTCGTCAACAATGGTTCAATGAAAGAGGTGATTTAAAGAATTTACTTGGATCAAGAATGTTAACTGTGCTGGTAATTGTGTCATATAACCTGCATGGTTAAAAATTAGGAGATTGGAATCCGTTGGATCAATTCCACCAATTGCTAACAGTAAAGCGTGCTTTTGGGAGGTACAATTTTGAAGCACCTAAAGTGTCGACATAGAAAAAGGTGACTGTGCCAAATATTCTACTATGTTATAATTTTGCGTTGCTTGAGCTTGAGGGTTGAATGTAGATTTATGAACTCCCTTAGGTGGTTTTATTGTTAACTCTAGTGCAATGGGTGGTGAAATGGAGTCATACGAAGTTGAAGTCGAAGTATTGGGTTGATCTATAGCCTAGTTATTTAACGACAATGACTGATTACCATAATCTTTACTTCGTGTAGTCAGCAAAACATCAGTGTTAGGCTTAGTGGTGTATTAAGCTTAAGCACTTGTGAAGTGGAAGCATGATCTATAACAACCAAATGAGTCTCTGGGTTTGGAAAAGGGTCTGTCAACACAGTGGATATACTAGAAGGCTTAAGAAGTTTTGAGACTTCAGAGCAGTGAGGACAGTGTTGCGTAAAGTGCTCCTCATTACAAATTAAACATGGGTAACGAGGTTTCCTAGCCAGAGAAGAGGAATCAAATGACTTCTCTTGAGGGGGAGAATTTTGTTTCTTTTTGGTTTTCCCCTTTTTCTTGCTTCTAGGTTTCTTTTCAGTTTTACCTTTGTCAGATGACACAACATTTATTTCGGAAGCAAGTGTATTAGAGGTTTGATTTTAAATAGCAAGTGTTTGAATAGATGGTTTACTTGTTGTTTGAGTGCTTGAAGAACCTACCACACTGTCACTAGCATGAGAGTCCTTATTGGATGGAGTTGGTGGAACAGTAAAAGATGGTCTAGGTGCATTTTGAATCTTATCATAGAGCACACCAGACTGGGTGTAAATCAAGTCTAAGTATTGGGCACAAGCAATTACTTTCTCTTCAGTAACAACTCCTCCTTTAGCCATATCCTCGGTGATAGATGGAAACAAGGATTTAATAAACCACTCAGCTAAAAGTTGATCAAGAAAAAAAGTTTTGACCATTCGATGACGACGACGCCACTCATGAATATGATCAGAAATGTGAGTAGCAGTGGTCTGTTTAAAGTTGGTCAACAGTTCTATTCCAGTTTAATATCTGATGAGTAACTGGAAATGGGTTAAAAATATAGTAGCTAAGGTTGTGAAGTTGTCAAATGAAGCTCGTGGTAATCCAATATACCACTTTGCAGTTGAACTAGTGAGTGTTCTCTGGAAAAGACGTAGTCTTATTGAATCATCATTTACGCAGTTGGATGAACACCATAAATGAAAAGTCATAACATGATTGGATGGATATTCTCCAAGGTTTCCGTTGAACTTATGAATATTAGAAGGAAACCTGTGTGGAATCACTGGCCAAGAAGCTGCATAAAGAATGGATCATTGGTAAAACGATTCATATCCGATAATTCAATTGTTGTGACAAAAGGAAACTATCAGTTTAGGTCGGGTTGAGCATAACCAAGGTAAGATGGAATTGCCTGTGCAATGGGCCTTTGCATACCATCATAAATAATCTATTGTTGGTAACCTTGATAGTGGTAGTTTTGTTGAGCATATCCAGAATAAGGTTGTTGTTGGGAACCATGATAAATTTGTTGTTGACTAAAACTAGCATAGGCTTGTTGACTAGAACCTGGGTAAGCTTGTTGTTGACCAAATCTGGGATAAGTTTGGTACTTTTGGAATTGTTGTTGTTGGTATTGTGGCTACCACAGTTGTTGATACAATGGTTGTTTCCCACCAGTATAAGTTTGACTAGGTTGTGGATAAATTGGACCAGTATAAGTTTGAGTCATCGCATTTAATGGTAAACTGGCCTGAGGTTGTTCGATTCCAGACATAAACGGTTGTTGTAAAATGACCTGAGAAGACTGAGTCTATATGCTTGAAACTTCAGGGTAAGAGGTTGAAGGATCAGCTTGCAAAGGTTGAGATACAATCAACTGAGCTTGCGACTATGGTAAAGTCGTAACGACAGGTGTAGTATGTATGGATCAAATAGGTTGTATTAGTTGTCATGGATACACAAGCCTTGTCTGAACAAGCATTGTAGGTTACCATTGACAAACAGTCATTTCAGAATAAGTTGGACCTAAAGATGATGGTATACTGCCATATGGTGGCCCCCTAGAGTATGGAGAATAAGCAGATTGGGAAAACTGTTCTCCATATGGAGGTAATCCAATGTTAATTGGATACATTGGACATTACCAAATGGACCAACTTGATATTGACTTGATGGATCAAATTGTTCAGTATCTATAAGTGAAGAACCGGGTAAAATTCTTGTGGACGACATGGGTGAAGACCATGGACTAGAAGAAACATGGCAGTGAGTTCCAGATAATGATTGGTAACCCATTGGGATGGACGGACCATCATACAGATTGTGGTAAACATCGAAGAAGTAGTGACAGTAGATGTTGTCACAGCTGTAACAGATGATACACTCTGGGATGTTGTTTCAGCCATAGTCAAATGACCCAATAAATGTCCTAATCAATCTACGAGAGTTTGAAAGTAAACAGGATCAAGAGGAGCAGTATAAGTTAGCCGAGGAAAAGAAGGATAAAGATAAAGCCCTGGTCCAAATGAGTTGGAGTTCTAGGTGAAGTTTCTTCTTCAAATTCCTCTTCAATAGAAATCAAACCGGGTGGAAGGATTTCACGGTTAGGTCCGTAATAAATTTCTGGTGTTTGACTCTACAGTAAAGGAGAAGTCTCAACAGTTACAGATGTCTGAGGATAAACCAATCAATCATCTTCTGGTATGGGAAAAACTTCTGGTTGTTCAACTTCAGGATCCAAGTGTTCTGGTAAAAGAACAATGGGTTCAGGATGAATTTCTTGAACAACTTGTAGTTGAGGATCAACTTCTTGTTGGACAACTTCAGTTACCATTTCATTAAGTTCACTTTCAGTGTCCTCAGGTAATTATAAAAGTTCCACTTTAGTAGCAGATAAACCAGTAATAGTAGGAGTAATTGGAATCGCAGTACATATCGGTATAGGTGACTCTGGTAAATTAGATGAAGGACTAGAAATTTTATGCACTGGACTCAGTTAAACAAGACCGCTTTCACTGACTAGGTGTAGCTTAAAGCGGTAAAGGCGGTTTACTCGCTGTCCTATGTGAATGACGGGGTAAAGGTTGATTTTCTTCCACAATTGCTGATTGATTTTATTACAAAAAGAAATAAACAAAAAGAGGGTAATCTAGGCAAAATAATTATCAAGTAACTATGAACTGTAATATACTGCCTCGGAGGAGCCAAGGACTCAACATACATGTAGGTAATCTCCCCAAATGTTATTTTTGGTGTATCACGGTATACAAGGCAGCCGACTCAGTTACCTATGGATGGATAGAAACCTAATGTGGTCCTCCCAAATATACCTAAAAGTACGTGGAGACCCAGTCCGTGTTAGCGTTGTCTAATGTGAAACCACACAATGAGAGCATTCCCTTATAATTTTTGTACTTTAACACCGCCCGATATACCTGAAAGTACGTGGACGAGCTACAATATACTTACATACATGGAATGAGGTATCACACTCAGAATATATCATAGACCATTAGTGACAGCTACTATGTTTAATGATTCCAAAACACATCTCTAGCCTAGACCTCTAAATGTTATGTGTTAAGTTACAATTCTCCATTAGGTTAATTGAGATAAATTTTAGTTGATCTCGTTTAAAAGTTTGCCTTTCAGGTTCACTGTGTGATGTTTCTAAAACTCCTAGAATGAAACTAAGATGGGAAACATTCTTTTCATCTGATTTAAACAATGAAAACCGTAACTAAAATGGATAGAGAAATCATAATCTTTAAACAAAGAGCATAGAGCACATCTAATGCAACTTTCCCCATACCATTCCTACAAGGACACACAAACCTCTAAATTCATTATGCATGTTTTTCTTTTCATTCCTTTAATGTTTAGATGAACATAAATAAACTAAATGCACAAACAATCAATCAATGCTTTTCACAAGAAACAAAGACTTTACAACAATTTCTTTTTCAAAGAAATGAAGACTTTACGACAATTTTTTCAGAAAAGTAAAGACTAATCAATGTAAGATAACTTTGAGATTTATTTGGCAATGATAAATTAAACATAAAGAAACATTGAACAAACAAGGCCAAAGTGGGCATGGAAAAGAAATGTTAATTTTGACTTCAGGGATAGAGAAACATTGACCATTCAGCAAACAAGATGTGAAACAGTTTGGAAAAACTCAAGCAAAAAGATGGGATTTTGGCTTAACAGGGACCAGCGCAGCTCTAAGTGGGAGGCAGTGTGTTGCAGAGCATTGTCTCTAGGCTAAGGCTGCTCTGCAGAGCACTGTGTAAAGAACAACAGTGTGTTGATGCCAGAGAGCACTATCAACATACAAATAAGCACACATTTTGACCAAACAAGCTTAAAAATGATTGAATATAGGTAAATGAACTCAACCAAAGTCTATTGGTGCTGCTAAGACAAGGGATAACTACCAGGAAAGTTGGTCGCTCTCCAGTACGGTCGCCAATTTGTTATACGGAATTTATACCTATGGATAAGTATATCTTCCCTAAGTGGGTAGTTACACTTAGAACAACTGAAGTAAAGATGTTTAACCTTTTCCTACAATAAACAGATAAGATAAAAGAACCTACTTGTGATCCTTTACTTCCTTTGATCTTCTTTGATTTGCTCCCGTCGCACTCGCTCAAACTGAATTCGCTCAATTGGTACTTGCCAACATAAACAGAAGACAGAAACAATAAAAGCATATGATCTATTTATCGTAAACAAATGGAATAAAAAACATTTGAACATACATTCATCATAGATATAGACAAAAGTATTGGAAAAGGAACAAACAGCTTTATTGATTGATAAAAGAAGTTACACCCAATGTGGTTCAATCTCGTGTCACTCATCTAGCTTAGTCCAAACCCTCATCACACCAATAGCAACATAAATCCAACAATATAACATTACTTGACAATGATTTCAAGTCTCTAAACCAACAATATTTCTCTATAATCTCCAAGCTCCTTGGCTCTATGATGGGAGGCCAATTTATAAATGAATGCAAGTGGTTTTTTCATTAATATGGCATTGAATGGTTTTCCATAAATGGATGATTAGTTTTCATGCTCAAAGGGATGAGAGGATAGAGGACTAAATGATCCAAGGCTATCCTAATTTGAGCTCATCTTGATAGGATAAGAGTTGGGTTCCTTCTAGAAGGCTCTAGAAAGGAGGAATATACTCAGGATCCAATGAACATTTCGAGGATTCTCGCCTAGCGCAGGCTTGAATGGGCTCAGGTGCTCTACAACGTAGCCTTGAATGGGGATACCTACTCTGGAGAGCACTTACCCCTGACCAGGGGTGCGCTAGTGACCCAAGGAAGCACTTCAACAGGGTTTGAAGTCAGGAAACTCTCATGGATGAAAGCACTCAATGAACTGGCATGTCTAGGGCATGTAGCAACTAAATTAGGGTTTGATAGACCCTATTTACACTGATCTAATTGTCGGGAGTAATGTGCCCAAATAGACCTGTAACAACCATCCAAACCTGAAAAACCCATACAATAGTTTTATAATAA
Organism: Pinus taeda; assembly: GCA_000404065.3. Lineage (NCBI taxonomy): Eukaryota > Viridiplantae > Streptophyta > Pinopsida > Pinales > Pinaceae > Pinus > Pinus taeda. The sequence goes on from APFE031209837.1 coordinate 11,026, forward strand.
AAAGAAGCCTAAGAAATTAGTTCTAATGTCAAATTATAAGTAGAATTGGACTAAGAAAGCGACAAGTGAAAAATGACATACTTAGGTGAATAAGGGTTGTTACAGTAATAAGATATGGTCCTATTTGTAAAAAAGGGATAAAAGAAATAGAAAAATAAGAAGGGAAAATATGACAATTTTGTGACCCAACATCTCTCCCCAACTTAATCTTCTACATGTCCTCATGCACACTCATGTCACTGATGCCTGACATGCTGAGAGTGAAGTTGTGTGACGTTGTAGTTTCCTACCATGTCTTCTCCTCTAGCCCTATATCCTCAAGAAGTAACCAATTCTTCCTCCCAACACTTATCAGTAATAATATATGGATGTTGACACCAATGGGTGGGTAACCAAACAAGAGGGAACTTGAATCTAATGCATATCTAGCCTACACCAATCTTCCTAATACAGTCAACATGCAGATGAACTTTGGAAAGTGCTTGCTCAAAATTCTGATAACAATAGGGGTCGTCATTCTTCAATTCTTGTTAGGAAAGATCCCATCTCAACTTGTTTCCTTCTAAGGAACCATTTCTCATTCCTTGTATATTTCTTTGGCATCTCTGTAGAACTAATTTTCGATGGCCCATCAATAGTGTCTCAATGGTTGGAAAGCACCATATTTTATTGCATTTGTGTGCAACAAATTCAATTGAACTAGGTTCTCCTCTAATAAACAATTCCACCCATTCTTCATTAGTTGTTACAGTATCATGGCCAGCTTCCCAGCCTATCTGATTTTAAACAAAAGAAGAAAAAGCCCTGAGTTGTACATCTCCCGCATTGGGTGTCAAATTGAATGATTCGTCCCCAAAGAAAGTGAGATCATGCAAGCACATATTGTACAACAAATTTTGTTCTAAGAAATTAACACTTTAAAATGTTTCTAGGAAGTCGTGTATCCCCTTTGTCTTATATGGTCACTTTTTCTACAAGGTTGTTAACTGGAAGAGAATGTTTTTATTGTAAATATAAAGGATAAAAAGGAGAAGGAATCCTACCACACAATAAGCCATTAATGGTCTCATAAATGAGATCCTTTTCTTGTTGTAAAATCATAACCTCTCCTTGCAGTTCCTTCACCTATTTCATTGCTTGATTCCTCTCCTTATGAATTTTCACAAATTCTACCATTATTAATTTTTCAGCCCAGTCCTTGTTAAGCTTATTGACCATTTCATTGTGCTTCTTTAGGAATATGACTTCATCTTTGGGAAAGAGCACTAATTTCTCCCACTTATCTAGTGCCCTCATAAAACCTTCAAATTTAATGTGAGTTGTTTTAGATGTTGTTTTAGAATCCTCCTTATGATCCCTTTTCTCCTCTTGTTTCTCTATCTCAGCTGTTGGTTTATGTGTAACAACAACTTCATCTATAGGTTCTTGTGGTACAATGGTCTTTTTGTTTTAAGTCTCCTTTGTTTCAACTGCTAGTTCTTGTGTAACAACATCATCATAAACATGTTCTTGTGGATTAGCAGACTATTTTTCTTCTTCCTACTCTGCTTCAATTGTTGGTCCTTGTGTAACAACAGTGTCATCAGTAGGTTCTTGGGGAGTAGTAGGTCAAAGTTTTTTGTCCTATTCCCCCACTTGTACTCCAATTGAAACAGTAAGAGTCTCCCTGATTTTAGCCTCCTCAAGGATTTGTTGGCAGCACTTACAATTTTTTTTTGAGACAGTAGATGATTTCATTTATACATCCTCTACCAACATATCCAAATCCAGTTTCATTCTTAAAATGAAGTTGTTATTTAACCACGGAAAGTTGTTTATTTAACTCCTCATTTTCCTTTATTATATTTTCAATTTGAACGAGAGGATCAATTTTCATCTTACTTGGTGAAGTAACAACCTTTTATTTTTTTGTCTACTCTTTTGTTACTTGGCCTTCTATCTCCTATTGTTTCTCTAGTTCTTGTTTAGGCTCTGGTGTAACAAATGATATTTTAGATGTAGAGGGGCCTTCCTATACATACTTATCTTACTTTTCTTTGTCCTTGTTTCTCCTCAAACCCATCAGGTCCATTTGTATCAACACATTCCCCCTTAGCTATAGTAGTAGGTTTTTGAGTCTCTTCTGGTATAACAACTACTCACACCCTTTTCCTAGGGGTTCTTCCACCAATTGTATTTTTCGATTTCCTTTTCTGCACTATTACCTTTATTGGTACTCCTGGCATGTTCCCTTCAGGTGTCTTCACTTACTCAACTCCAATTTAAGGAAAAGTTGTTGTTCTAGCAGTTTCTTCCTCTAAGACTTCCTCCACAATCAGGCACCCACCTCATCTTTCATCTCATGAGTCACTAGACACTACCATATGTTCTTCTATATGCATATCCTTTCCTCATGAGGATGAACTAGCGGCCA
>APFE031209838.1:0-13259 GCA_000404065.3 Pinus taeda
TTCCTATCTCAAATCAAAATTCTAGGTTGATAAACATATTCTCTTTTCTAGTAGATTTTTATTGACTATCTACTTTTCGAAATCCAAGTCTCAAACTCAAATTTATGGTCTTTGAAATTTTTGGCCCATTCAACTCAATTTTCCATGTTCTATCACAACACACTATTTCCAATTTTCTCAATAATAATGTATTCAAATTTTCAAATCTAGCTTCATGGCTTGATTATACAATCCCATAGAATTTCACTAGCTAATTTGGTGCCCCAATATGAAGTTTGGTTGTTGAGTTACACCCTTTTGGACTAATTGCATGCCCTATTTTTCCTTCATAGGGTTTTAACCATAAATTCCTCATACTACCTCCATTTTGGAATTGTAAAATATCATTGGAAATCTCACATCAATATTTTTTTATTTGATATTTAAACTTTTATTGTACGAATTTTCACCATTGGTACAAGTAATTTTCATGGATATTCACTACTTAAAAACATCATTTTGCCCTAAAAAATTCTCTACAAGTGGATGACTTGAGAAATAAGGAAAAAATAATTAAATGTTTCTATAGTTTCACCTGTGTTTCATTAGTGTCCTCTTGAGAATGATTTTCCTTCCACCTCTGCATGGCTTGGTGATACAGAATATTCATTGATATCAAGTCTTGAGTTGTGATCACAAACTAGTGTCCCTTTTCTTTCTCTCGGTTGATCAGCTTCCATACTCAGCTACAAAGACTTCTTTCAACGTGTTTCCCTTTTTCATCTTCTTCTTCATCATCTCACCATGTCGTGACGAGGTACCTCCATCTGCAATTCACTCATGATGAGACGACATCAGTCTGAAAAACCCCTAGTCTAAGATAGTGCATATTGATCCATTAACTGAGCTCAAACTGGGTAATAAGCTGGGAGAGTGGCTTAGTGACTGCACAGTTCAAGTAGTGAGGGGTGAACATTAAGCCTTGAGACTACACAATGCACAATCTAGGTTGGGTTGAGGAAGAAAATTGCACAATTCTAGAGGTCAATGTGACAAGTCAAGGGGATGGGCACTGGATCAGGACATTGCGCAGTTCTAGGAAATAGAGGATTTTAGGGCATTATGAAATTTCATAGCTTAGGGTCTCAAGGGATGAACTTGAGGCTATATATTGTGAAATGCATAGTTGAGGCTAGTTTAGGAAGATGGATTGCACAATTCTAGGAGCCAAGGCTAGGGCTTGAGCACTAGAATTTCATAGTGCAGTAGGCCTGTAAGGCAGTAAATGCACATTGTGTAGTGTCAAGAGGCAAGGTCACATCTAGAGGACTAATACTGCACAATGTGTAGTTTGGGGATATCGAGTGAATCTAGGTTGCTTAGTTGGGAAGCATTTTAGAAATTGGCTAAGTGTGGGATCGGTGAGACTGATGTGAATAGTGATAAGACTTTGATTGTGATCACACACATAGAAAACTTGATGACACAACAATATAGATAAACTAGAACACATGAACAATGTATTTCCCTCAATGTGAAAACTTTACGACAAATTACGACGAGTGCAACACTAAAGATACACTTTGTGATGACCGTGATGACACTTGTGTGGCAATGCTTCAAACTTCAAAAATGAGTGTGATGGATGTTTGCATGGTTAGAACAACTCATTTACACAAATATCACCTCATGAAACCACCATAATATGCTTATACACATTGTGTGAAATCTGACATGTGAAAAGACATTTTTTTCCTATCTTGCAAATGGGACTAAAACACTTCAAGAAAATGCATGGAATGAGTTTCAATGTTTGCAATGACAATAAAAAATACCAAGGAAGGCTCTAAAATTGAGCATAGGTCAAACTTTTGGAGGGTGTTGAGGTAGCGAAAACATAATGGAAATAGTCTAATTATTTAAATTACCTCCCACTTTTATCATGTGTGTATGATGCTCGACCTACCCATTTTATAATGTTTCATATATTTTGGGCATGCTTCTACCCATGCCTTCCGTTATATCAATTCTTTGGATGTGATTTATATTCCCCATTCTTCCTTGTTTATTAAGGAGACCCTTATACAAGTGCTCCCCTCAATAGCCCCAACATCTAATGGGATGAAACCTTGGGGCTTGGCCTCTTACAAAAGGAATCAACCCCCTATGTTTCACTAAGGGTTCAATGAGTTTGTTGATTTTCCTGGCAATTGTTCATCAAAAATGAGAGTTTTTAGCCCCTTCTTCCTTTGCTCAATCTTGCTTCTTTTCTTGTCATCCCAAGTCCTTTAGAAAGTTTCTTTATTTTTTATCTACTTATATATGTACTCTACCTTCCTCATAGCTTCACCCAAAGTCCTTAATTCATCAAAATTAATATTATTCCAAATATAATAGTGGTAAGCCACTCACATATCTATATATATTTAACTTTTCGTCCCTAATAAAATCTACATACCTCAACAATTCAATGAATTTTTGGCAGTATTCTTCCATTGCCATGTTTCCCAACTTGAGTTCGAAAAACTCATAATTTTCCTCTCATGATATTGCTCAAATAGGTATTTCCTTTGGAAGAGATTTTTAAATTTCTTCCCCAAGATCTTGTTTTCATCCAAATGGTTTTCTTCTTTGAGTTGCTTCCACCATAAATTTTATTTCCCCTTCAAGTTCTATATGAAAAATTGTGCCTCTAATTTGGATGAGTAATCCTATAGCTTAAAGTACCTTTTCATTTCTAATAACCATTCTTTAGCCTCCTCTCCCTTATTATGCTCACCATTAAATGTGGGAGGTTAATTTTCCTAATTTCTCCTTGCAAAATATTCAAGTCAAACTAATATGCTCAAAATACTTTCTAATTCTAAAGAAAGATAATATTTGTTAGTTAACTTCCTTAAGCATGATGATGCTTCCCAATAGCACTCTTAGATTTCCTTGAATCTCAAACATCCTTTCCCCTAACTCATGATTCATGTTCCTCTTCCTACCTAGAATCATATCTCTAGTCCATATTCATCTATAATTCATTTAAGCTTTATAAAATTTGAGTATTAATTTTTCATTGTTCCGTTATCAACCCCTCATTGTCCACTTTGTAGTTGAGAACCTCCATTTTGAGGCTCCCATGGTTTCCTCCAAGTATTGATCCTTTAGCTTATCCCTTACATTCTTATTCGACTCTATACTAACATCAACCATGCTATTTTCATGACTTTGACATATTTTACATGGTTGCAGGACCCCTAAGCATTCCCCATACTCCTAGTCCTCATGATGGTCCTACATTATAGGCCACTTGTAGCCTTGTTTTAAAAGTTTTGGAATTTTTCCTATCTCAAATAAAATTTCTAGGTTGATAAACATGTTCTCTTTTCCAATATATTCTTATTGACTATCTGCTGATCAGTGGTTGTCATTGATGTCAACCCAAGCAGCACCAAGGGCTACCCCAATATTTCAAGGGAACTTTGACTTGATAAATCATACTATTTTGCATCAAATATCTTCTCGATATATTCTATTCATCGAGATGTTTCCGTTAACATATGGTATGCCTCCTAGATCTTCACGGTTTGGGATTTATTTATGTTTGAAGTTAGTAACCCTAGTTAGTGGGCTAAAACCCTATGGGGTTGTGGCATGGCACTCCTAATTGGTTGTGGTCATTGAATAGTCAAGAATTCATAATATGTTTTTTCTCATAAAATCCCTCCAACATTCATTTGTTGAGGACCCTCTCAATTCAAGACATTCATATAAATAATGATGCTCATATCCTCCTCTTGTAAGGATTTTGTGGCTTAAAACAGGTCATCATGGAATTTTCGCTATAACTTGTTTGCTGAGAAGCTTCAAAAGTTGAAATTAAACCCAATTGAGCGGAAATCTTGATGAACTATGTGATTGAATTTCCAATCATGGTTCGCTATATTTTAAGAGATATGATTTGAGGAGGTTAGGGTTTTGCAGGCTCTTGAATTCCATGTCAAATAGGTGACGTTGGGAAAATTATCATAACTTTCTCTCTCAAAATTGGATTCAAATTTAGTAAATATTCACAAAAATAGGATGCGTTGTAGTTTGTTGAGTAGTATTTTTAGGACCTAAGGTCGCAATAGTGACATGTGGCGCATTGTACAAGTTTGATCTACTGAATCAGTCTATAATCAGGTCATCATGGGAGATTAGACATAAACATAAATATTTCTTGAAGAATCAAATCTTGATCAGACCTATGGGGTTTGAAAGAGGACTTACAGTGCTACCACAATATGAAATTTCAGACCCTGAAAATCCAAAATTACATAGATACAACAGATTCAATATCGAGCTCCTAGAAGGCAAGAAAATACATGCATTCAAGGATCACTAAAGTAAGGACCACACATTAGTAGTCAAGGGTAAGTCTCCTACATCAATGTATGTATGATTAGTGTTTACATTTGAACTTTGAGTATCATCTCTAACATATGTTTTTGCAAGGAAATGTAAGTATATACATTGTCTCGATTATATCTCTATGTCTCTATATGTCACAATTAGTTTTTCGGATGTCCTATTCTTGATACTATGCATTTTATGCTACATATTCTTGATGCTACACTAAGTTTTCTAAATATCTATGATTTTGTAAGTTCATGTTACTTGTCTTGTCATATTTGATGGAATGGTCTATATTGTTGTACTTAGAACTTGGTCCATCACAAGTTTAGGGTTTGTCATTAGTTTTTATTGTATATATCTTTAGGTCAGTTTTGGATATAGTCATGCATAGACTCCAAGCCTATATCAAGAGTGGGAGTCTTTTTCTATTGTTGCAACAAGTCAACAACAAAAGTGACAAGCACACTTCAGATATGCATTGTAATTTTAATTTGTATTTATTCATTGTTATGCACTTACATGTGTTTTGTAGGTAGAGATAAGTTGAAGGGTATTTTGCTTCTTCTTTTTTTTGGGATTGGTTTCACTGGGAAAATTTTGCATGGAGGTAGAAGAAGATTCAAGTAAAAATTCAAGTAAGAATTCAAGAGATGAAGTATGAACTCAAAGGAGGCATTGCAACGGGACATCCTTTAAAGACATGACAACCATCTGCATATTGTGAAGAAGTATCAAGGTCAAGAGTCAACGAGACGTCCTTTTAAGACATGACAACCATCTACATATTTTGAAGAAGTGTCAACACCAAGGGTCATCATTGTAAAGTTATAAAAGAGTTATTTTTTAAAGTGTCATCATTAGAAGAGTCATTATTGTAAAAGAATCAATCTACCTAGAGTCGAAAAAGCATTGTTGGGAGGTATAGGAGTCTCTGTTGGGATGATGTCATGGTTGGGTTGTAGGTCATAGTGTGATTGGGTGTTCGGTCAAAATCATTGTAAATCATATTGTGTCATGGATCATTGTCCCTAGTACAGGAATCCACACTCTTGTCTCATTTCAATCATTATAGGGTGGTAGGGAGGTGCTAGGCAGGTGCATGAAGTCACCTACAAGTTGGATCCTGTGAACACTTTAGGGTGGTAGGTTGGTCTAGGGTGTTGGGACATCCGTTCAGTTGATTACTGAAGAAACCAGGGCATTGGGGTGTCCTTCTAGTGGGAGCTGGAGAAGAATTATTTTCTAAAATTCTAGGAAGTTGTTGCTTTCATTTTAATTGGGGATGAAGATTAAAGAATTTATTAGAAAAGCATTCGGTGGTTTTTGACCCAAAGGGGGTTTTCCACCTAAACGTTTTCTGCCTCCTATGTTCTTTTATTTATTTTTATTACTCCATAAAGATTAATAATAATTGAGGATTAACTAATGGTCTGAAAATATTTTAAAATGCTAATTGCTAAGGAATACTGATTCACCCCCCTCTCAGTATTTTCCAACACTATCTACTTTTCCAAATGCAAGTCTCAAACTAATATTTTTGGTCTTTGAAATTTTTGGCCCATTCAACTCAATTTTCCATGTTCTATCACAACACACTATTTCCAATTTTCTCAACATTAATGTATTCAAATTTTCAAATCTAGCTTCATGATTTGATTCTACAGTCCCATAGCTTTTCATTATCTACTTCGGTTCCCCAATTTAAAGTTGGTTGTTGAGTTACACACTTTTGGACTAACTACATACCCTATTTTTCCTTCATAGGGTTTTAATCATAATTTCCTCATACTGCCTCCATTTTGCAATTGTAAAATATCATTGGAAAGCTCACATCAATATTTTTTATTTGAGATTTAAACATTGCTTGTACTAATTTGCACCACTCGTACAAGTAATTGTCATGGTTTTTCACTACTTAAAAATGTTGGCTTGCCCTCAAAAATGCTCTACAAGTGGATGACTTGAGAAATAAGAAAAAAAAATCATTAAATGTTTCTATAATTTCACATGTGTTACTTTCCTGGACCAACGATATTCACCTGTATTTGTCTTCATACATATCAACCTTCTTTGTGTGCCCTTGTTTCATTGGAAAGTAACTACTTGTACATATTTGGGTTTTTATTTCACATTAGACACAAAATGGCCTACATGGTTTCTCTCAAACACTTAGCATGCATGAAACTTCCCCTATTTTTTTGGTGGTCCCCACTTAAGACCCATCATCCAATTCAGCCCTTCCATGTGGTAGTGATTGATTTGATATAGCTACATGCAAGATACATTCCCCATTTTTCCACATAACAAGTGACTTGCTATGTCATAGAGTTGATGGTTGATATTGAGGTAGATCAACAACCTAGATTCCCATTGGGCTAAAACATGTGCATATATTTATGATGAGTTGAATACTTGATCGATTTAATGGTTGAGATTTCCTTGATCCAACAACCTAGTTCTGCATCATGTTGAAACATACATGAAGGTTTACAACAATTTACATCGTTGATGAATCTAATGGTTGGGATATGTATGGTCTTACAACCAAGATCTATATCATGCTACAACATATGTAGAGGTTTACAAAAAGTTACACCTCTTTTGAATCTAAAGATTGAGATCCCTATCCATCAACAATCCACAATTCACTTCGAGTAAAAATTTGTGGATTTGTTAATGGGGCAAAGAGCAACTGATAGATTAAATAACTCGTATTTATTGTGATTAATGGTTGTGGTGTGCATCATGCATTGAAAAGAACAATGATTTAGCACACTGCATCCACCAAATGGATTTTGGTCGTGGCATGGTCTTCCACCTACCTCCTCATCTATTAACTGAAATGCCAACTGGCCTCCTCATCTGCCACTAGACCCTATCACCTCATCACTAACATCATCATAAATCTTTCTAAATTTTAAATTTTATTTTTCCTTTTTCATTAGTAATGGTTTCTTTCTATAATTTTTGCCTCTATGGGATTTATCATTTCCAATGTTAAATTTCATCCTTTGCTTCACTAATTCCAAGCTAGCAACCATAAGTTTACCCTTTTCATTTATCCTACTGGTGGATCTAATCTTGAGTTGATATTTCACCCATTTCTAATCCTTACAAATTATGTCAAATAGTTCCCTGAAATGGTTTTCAACCTATATGGCCTAAGTGTTGTAATTATACCAATTTTAATGTCCCCATACCTTTGTTGATCACCAATGAGTTATTTTCTAGCCACCTAAGAAAGCATACCCATACTCGGTGATACTTCCTAAAACATTTTGACCATTTTTCCACTATTTTCATTCCAATAATGCCTCCATCATTCAACTGAGGCCTATCTTTGTGCCATTCACCTAAGAACCTATTTTTGTACAAAAAATTATTTTCATTTTATTTGTTGTATGTGTGTTATGCATGCCTGTATGCATTATAAATATACAGGCATAAAATTTCTTGATTTATTCTCCATACACATAACAACTATAAATTCACATACTAACATATGAAGATACATAATTAACTAATACGTAATTAGTTAAACTTAATTATTTGGTAATATGGCCAACTGACTTCAAGCCTCATACATTCGTCCCAGCAATAAACCATAATTTTTATTTTCTCTCACCAGCAAGCCACCCTCGAGCTAAGGCTTCAACTCCATGGGGAAACAACTCACCCAAATCTAGGTACATGTCTAGTACCATCAACTAGCCAACGTACCAAACCCCAACAACCTCCAACCTACAAGCTCATATCCCCTATCAACCTACACTCAATTATTGCACACCCCTCTTTGCACTTCAGTCCCAAGTTGTGCCATCTAGGGTGTCTTACTCAGCCAAACGGGGATGTTATCTAAGTCATATGGCTTTGAAAATTTTTACTAACCTATGGGGTCTCCAAGTACCCTTCATGCCCTCACGTCAAATCCTAATAACCTCCAACCTCTAAGCTCACATCCCTCATAAATCCATACCCAAGTAGTGCACACCTTTTATGCACTTGTAATCCCTCAAGGTATGCCACTACCTCCAAGGCACATAACTCGACCTGACAGGGATGTCTAGAGCATTGTGGATCCAAGATTTCTTCCTATGTTCTTGGATATACAACACTAACTAATTGCCTCATAGTACCAACTCTTTTCTTTTATGTACCTATATTTTATCTTTGCACTTGGCACTTCATTAAGTCACTTAATGGACTTTTATTATAAGCATGTGCACTTTTATGATTGTTAATTCATGTGAGCCCCTTTTTATACCCATGGAGTCTTAGCCCCCATACTCTTTTCATCCAACTCAGTCTACAGTTGTAATGTGTTTATTATTATGCAAAAGATAACATATTTATAACATTGTGCTTTTTAGCCTCAAACATATAAAAAAATACACATAGACACACTTTCCTCAAATCCTATACACACACATGTATATGGGCACACCAATCCTAAAAAGTAATTATCATCTCACTAGACTCATTAATATGTTCTAATTCACCAACCTAAGTTTTACATGTGCATGTCATTTACAATCCAAAGGTCAAGTAGGGGTGTTACATTGTCCATGGTTTGAATGTTGAAAGGTATTATGTTGGATATAGTTTGAGAATAACCTATTGACCTAGGGGTAAAGGAACGAAAAAGAAATACTTTATTCAAAAATCACAAGATAGAGCTACTTTAGATATTACCACTAGAAAATAGATGACAATTGATAGAGTTATTAAAGCGATGAACACCTCATTTGGGATGGCTAAAAGATCTACCTTTCATTTAATTGTAAGTGGAATTGGTTGACTCCAATAAATAATTGTCCTTAAAGAATAAACTAGGTGTGATGTTTCTATATAAAACATTAGAGGAAGGGGGGTTTATAAATAGATTGTTAGAAGATATGTTGGAAGGTTGGAATTTCTATATTTAGATGTATTGAGAGATCAAGGGGTCTTGCGACAAGGTGGAATAGTAGGACTATGAAACATGCTAGTAGTTGGTCTATTGAGTCAAGAAGAAGGGTGACACTTTTTTCCTAGGATATTGGAAAAGACATTCTATTCATAAACATCTACAGGCCTTGTACAAATAGGGCCTTCTCGAATAACTTTTTCAAGAATTCCTTTATGTATTTTAAGGCTCATATTTTGGGAGGAGATTTAAATTTGTCCTTACTCAATTTAGAGGCATGGGTTTTAGGATTTCTTTTATAGTGTTACAAGGAACTTTTTCTATGTGTGGAGGATGGGAGATCCTATTCTTTGCAAATAATCATTCCATTAAGTTTAAGCCTGGATTGAGAGAAGGCTCAAATAATTATGCAAAATTGATGGCTCTAAAACTAGTATTGTTGCTAGCAAATGAAAAAAGAATTAACAATTTACAAGTGTTTGGTGATTCCCAAGTTGTCACTAAATAGGTAAAAAACGAACTGGTTTATCCAAAGGTGGAATTCTAAAGAAACTTAGTATTTGGATGATAATGTTAGATAATAATAGGGACTTTTTGGAATATTATCACGTTGCTTTTAATGAATTAATTGTGGTTCATCTCTGAAGTATTTCTATTTATGATCAAAACTTTTTTTTTAGTAATTTTGATCAGTCTAATTATTCTAGCTTTAAAAATTTAAAGATATATCTCTAGGAAACAAAATAAAAACATTCTTTAAATGGATAAATACATTTTTTGTTTTGAATAATATATTACATTCCATGAAGTTGAAAATGAATAAATCTATGTGAAATTTTTTGTTGTCAAACTTTAGAATGTTTTATATATGTACATAGAAAATACTTTTAAATAAAACATAAAAAATAATGGTTAACTATTTTTTTAAGAGTAATATATTGCATTCTATGAAATTGAAAATGAATAAAATAATGGTTAAGTACTTTTTTTTTGAAATAATATACTACATTTCTTGAAATTGAAAATGAATAAATTTATATCTGAATTTTTTTACTATTAAACTTAAACTTTAGAATGTTTTACATATACACTTAATATAAAAAATAGTTTTAAAAAACTATAAGAAATAATGATTAACGGCTTTTTTTTTTTTAATAATATATTACATTCCATAAAATTGAAAATAAATAAATTTATATTTAAATTTTAATGAATTAAATTTTCTAACCTAAATAAATTTAATTGAAAAATATTTTAAAATAAATATATAAAAAATATAATTTTGTAACTTTTTAAAACATATTTTTTTCCACAGTTAAAAAAAAATTAATGTTAGTAAAAACACTAATCAATACCCATTTCCATTAATATAAAAACATTAAAATAAAATAAATTCATTTAATACTTCTAATATCTAAATTTATTTAAACAAGCTTATTTAATACTCTCGGAAATTGAAGATTTTTAAGCACTCTACAACTACTAAACGGAAGGTTGAAGATTGCTTTAATTGTGAATCTCAAATCCAAATTGAATTTTAATTAAACGGAAGGTTGAAGATTGCTTTAATTGTGAATCTCAAATCCAAATTGAATTTTAATTTTCCGAGTTTGGTTGCATAACATGATAGAACATAATCAAAAGTATTTAAACTTGATTTTAATTACTTTAAAAAATTAAAATAAACTATGTATTTGGAATTTTTATTTTTACCAATTATTTTTTTAATTTTAATTGATATGGTTTTTCATTTTTAATTGATATGGTTTTTCTTAAATGAAAGTAATGAACCAACTTTTATTCTCTGATAACAGTTTAAAAGGGTGGTCATCAATATGCAAATTAAATTTAGACAATTAAATTACAATAAATTTTGTTATTTTTAATAAAAATCATCACCTTAATTCTAAAAACATCTCTAAATTTTCCAACATGATTTCTTAGAAAAATATTTATAATATTCAACACCAATATTCAACATGAATAATAAACCACGTAAATTGATTAGAAAAGCATCTCTAAATATTCTAATATAATTTCTTCGGAAAATATTTCCGAAATTTATTAGTAGCATAAAATTAGAACCCAAATGAAAAAGAAAACAACAGACCAACCCACCACTATTATTATTGAAATATGGAGAGGATATCATCTTCGGCAGGAGCGTGTCCCCTAATATATGCACGTACAGCTTCCCTGAACGACGAAAGAATGCTTTGCCCTATGCGGGAGAAGTTACTAGGATTGGACTGTGGGTGAGGCTGCAGACATTGCACAGTGTATGTTAATGGGAAGGAATAGAGAACAGTGGATAAACACAACACTGCCTCATCGGTAATGGGCGCAGACACTGTGCCTATGAATGGTCTTATCGCGTGGACGCTTTGGCTGTGGGAAGCGAAAGCCGCACGGCCCCTGTGACAGTACAGAAGAAAACGCAGCGCTCCTAGGGCGGCCTCGCAGGCCCTAGCAGCCCCGACGCTGTACAAATCGTTCCTCATTCGCATGAGTGCGTCTACCAGAGCTTCCACGGAACCACGCATCGCCGCACAATCTCTGTTCTCCGGAACAGCGCAGAGGTCTCTGAGTGCACGCAGAGCCAGCGCCGTCTTCTTGCTGTTTGTGTCGGCTCTCCCGATGAAGTCCACCAATACTTCGAATGTAATGATGTCGGCCTCGAAAGCGACGGGGAGTATGACGTTGCGTGCCGCCACGGCTGTCAGCATTTGGACAACGACATAGCTTTCCGGGTTGCTGCCCAGTGCGAAGTAAGCGTTGCCCAGGTTACAGAGAGCCACGGAGTTTATGAAGTGGTCGATCATGCGCCCGAGCCGTTCCGCTCCACAGTCTTTTAGGATTGCGATGTAGGAAATGAGAATGGCGTCCGAAGAGCGGGGTGACCCTGGCATGGCGGCGTAGAGGGCGCTGGACAGCTGCTGCGCCGTGAAGGCCACGATCATGGTTCTGTAATCGTCCACGTAGTCGAGCAACTCTTCTTGCGATGTGGTTGGTTGCCTGGCTACGATATTGAGGACGTTGTCTAACAGCACCGCGTGCCGCCTCAGCTGCTCCAGATTGTTATCGCCATCGTTTGGTCCTGACATTTTTTCATGGATATTCTATTTCCTATACTTTCTGAACACGTGAGATCACTATATCATTATCATGGCTTGCATTCTATGCCTACAATTCAGTGTTCCTGCGGGCATGTATGTTTCGTAGCTGTGGGTGCGACTCCTGTTTGAACCGTTTGACAATTCATGATTAAAGATTGACGTGCTAAATTAGAGTCGCCATACATGTTCAATGGTTTATTATTTGTGATAAAATTTACTATTATTAAAATTAAATTGTATCTTCGTAATTATTAAAATTAAATTGTATCTTCGTAATTGTATTCAAAACTTTCTTTACTTTTATTTTTCTTATAATAATGATTTTTTTACTTCATTAATTTTATATATTTTTTTATTAAAACAGTAAATTTTGTTCTATTTGATCAATAAATAGAATTAACATATTATTATAACCCAAACTAATTCAAATTACTTTAATAATCAAATTTCAAATATTAATTAGATTGTACCGTTAAATTTATGTTTATTTTTTCACCTTTACTTAATACCATAGTTTATTGCAGAGTTTATTGACTTTGTCCTGTACGGCCGAAAAAAATTGGAAAATTTGATTATTCGATTCGATTGGCCGAATGATACGTTCGAAATTATACAGCGAGAAAAATGCACATTTCAATCAAATTTTGGAGACAAGTCTTTAACGAAATTCCGAATATATTATATTAACCTATGGCTTGATGTATATAAAAAATTATAGGATATGCTAGGCCTTGTGATATATACAAAAGCTTAAAAAAATAGGTTAACAGAGTGTTAATAAAGCAGCGTCTGATATGGTTTTAATTTATAAATTAATAATTGGTAAATATGTGGGTAAATATATTTATTAAATTTAGATAAAATAGAAAAAA
>APFE031209838.1:13848-52165 GCA_000404065.3 Pinus taeda
ATAATTTTATTTGCAATAAACAATTTTAAGAAGCTTTTGAGGTTTTCAAAATTATAATTTTCTATCTGAATTTTTAGAAATATTGAAAAAGTATATATCTGAATAGTTTAAGTATACTCTTAATTTTTTCCTATTAAATTTTAGACAATAATACAATTTTTTTCACATTTAAATAATACAACAATTATAAAATTGCCATATAAATTATCAAATAATTATCAAACAAATTATCAAATAACAAATAGAACTCTATGAATATATGTTTACCTTTTCACATTTTTCTAATAAAATTATGAAATTATCATGTAAATTATCAAACAAGAAATGGCATCATGTTAATAAGTGAGCTTATAAAATGAATAGCTGTATTGGCTCAGCCATATAAATTAAATAGCTAAGAAACACCATATTCTTTAATAGCTTATTCTTCCTTTTAATCAATTTTATTAAAAAAACCGTTTAATCATCCCTAGTGATTTAAATAATTAATTAGATTAGTCAATGAAACAACCTTAGAATAACATAATAAATAAGTAAATAAATTTAAGTATGGGGGTTTACGTAGAGGTAGTCGTAACTGACTAATTTCTCATGATTTTTGAATAGTTCATTGCACCGGGTGATGCTCACAGCGGTGAAGAAGTGGGATATGGGGGTTTACGCAGAGGTAGTCGTAACTGACTAATTTCTCATTATTTTTGAATAGGGTGATGCTCACAGGGGTGAACAAGTGGGATATGGGGGTTTACGCAGAGGTAGTCGTAACTGACTAATTTCTCATGATTTTTGAATAGTTCATTGCATCGGGTGATGCTTACAGGGGTGAAGAAGTGGGATTGAAACTAGTGAAAAGTGGAGAACGAATCACATAACATCAATCATCACTACCGGGGCTTGCACCTGGGATGGGGGTTTACGCAGAGGTAGTCGTAACTGACTAATTTCTCATGGTGAAGAAGTGGGATTGAAACTAGTGAAAAGTGGAGAACGAATCACATAACATCAATCATCACTTCCGGGGCTTGCACCTGGGATATGGGGGTTTACGCAGAGGTAGTCGTAACTGAAAAATTTCTCATGATTTTTGAATAGGGTGATATGGGGGTTTACGCAGAGGTAGTCGTAACTGACTAATTTCTCATGATTTTTGAATAGTTCATTGCATGGGGTGATGTTTACAGGGGTGAAGAAGTGGGATTGAAACCAGTGAAAAGTGGAGAACGAATCATATAACATCAATCATCACTTCCGGGGCTTGCACCTGGTAACCAGGACTAGTGGGATTGAAACTAGTGAAAAGTTTGAATAGTTCATTGCATGGGGTGATGCTTACAGGGGTGAAGAAGTGAGATTGAAACCAGTGAAAAGTGGAGAACGAATCATATAACATCAATCATCACTTCCGGGGCTTGCACCTGGTAACCAGGACTAGTGGGATTGAAACTAGTGAAAAGTGGAGAATGAATCACATAACATCAATCATCACTTCCGGGGCTTGCACCCGGTAACCAGAACTAGTGGGATTGAAACTAGTGAAAAGTGGAGAATGAATCACATAACATCAATCATCACTTCCAGGGCTTGCACCCGGTAACCAGGACTTCCCAAGAGGTCACCCATCCAAGATCTCCTCTGGCTCAAGCGCGCTTAACTGTGGAGTTTTTCCCCACAATCAAGCCTACGTAGCTTGCTACCCCATTTGCAAAACCTTAGCAAGTATTGTGCCTCATGAACCATTCAAGTAGAGATCCCTTGACTCTTTCTGAATTTAAGTATGGGGTTTTACGCAGTGCATTATATTATATCATTTTGGGATTCAACTGCGTTAAGTAAGTCATTAACGTATGACCATTTCCATGAGAGATAGTCATAACTGAAACGGTCATACATGAATGACTTACTTAATGCAGTTGAATCCCAAAATGATATAATATAATGCACTGCGTAAACCCCCATACTTAAATTCAAAAAGAGTAAAGGGATCTCTACTTGAATGGTTCATGAGGCACAATACTTGCTAAGGTTTTGCAAATGGGGTAGCAAGCTAAGTGAGCTTGATTGTGCGGAAAAACTCCACAGTTAAGTGCGCTTGAGCCAGAGGAGATCTGGGATGGTTGACCTCCTGGGAAGTCCTGGTTACCGGGTGCAAGCCCCGGAAGTGATGATTGATGCTATGTGATTCGTTCTCCATTTTTCACTAGTTTCAATCCCACTTCTTCACCCGTGTGAGCATCACCCGATGCAATGAGTGCTAAGTGAACTATTCAAAAATCATGAAGTGAACTATTCAAAAATCATGAGAAATTAGTCATACGTGAATGACTTACCTAAGTGCTAGGTGAACTATTCAAAAATCATGAGAAATTCTCCTGGGAAGTCCTGGTTACCAGGTGCAAGCCGCGGAAGTGATGATTGATGCTATGTGATTCGTTCTCCACTTTTCACTAGTTTCAATCCCACTTCTTCACCTGTGTGAGCATCACCCGATGCAATGAGTGCTAAGTGAACTATTCAAAAATCATGAAGTGAACTATTCAAAAATCATGAGAAATTAGTCATACATGAATGACTTACCTAAGTGCTAGGTGAACTATTCAAAAATCATGAGAAATTCTCCTGGCCCGATGCAATGAGTGCTAAGTGAACTATTCACAAATCATGAGAAATTAGTCATACATGAATGACTTACTTAAGTGCTAGGTGAACTATTCAAAAATCATGAGAAATTGAAGTCCTGGTTACCGGGTGCAAGCCCCGGAAGTGATGATTGATGCTATGTGATTCGATCTCCACTTTTCACTAGTTTCAATCCCACTTCTTCACCCGTGTGAGCATCATCCGATGCAATGAGTGCTAAGTGAACTATTAAAAAATCATGAGAAATTAGTCATACATGAATGACTTACTTAAGTGGTAGGTGAACTATTCAAAAATCATGAGAAATTCTCCTAGGAAGTCCTGGTTACCGGGTACAAGCCCCGGAAGTGATGATTGATGCTATGTGATTCGTTCTCCACTTTTCACTAGTTTCAATCCCACTTCTTCACCCATGTGAGCATCACCCGATGCAATGAGTGCTAAGTGAACTATTCAAAAATCATGAGAAATTAGTGATACGTGAATGACTTACTTAAGTGCTAGGTGAACTATTCAAAAATCATGAGAAATTGAAGCCCTGGTTACTGGGTGCAAGCCTCGGAAGTGATGATTGATGCTATGTGATTCGTTCTCCACTTTTCACTAGTTTCAATCCCACTTCTTCACCCGTGTGAGCATCACCCGATGCAATGAGTGCTAAGTGAACTATTCAAAAATCATGAGAAATTAGTCATACGTGAATGACTTACTTAAGTGCTAGGTGAACTATTCAAAAATCATGAGAAATTAAAGCCCTGGTTACTGGGTGCAAGCCTCGGAAGTGATGATTGATGCTATGTGATTCGTTCTCCACTTTTCACTAGTTTCAATCCCACTTCTTCACCCGTGTGAGCATCACCCGATGCAATGAGTGCTAAGTGAGCTATTCAAAAATCATGAGATATTATCATTACGACTACCTCTCATGGAAGGTCATACGTGAAGACTTACTTAACGCAGTTGAATCCCAAAATGAAGTAAATAAATATTTATATTTATAAATAATTAAATATATAAATTAGATTAAATAAAAGAAATTTAACCAATGTTCATTAATAATTTATTATTTCCCTATATCAATCCTAAAAATAACCCCCATTTTACCTATCCCTCGTGATTTAATAAATAATTAAATAAGTTATTTTAACAACCTTATCAAATAATAATAATAA
This sequence comes from Pinus taeda, assembly GCA_000404065.3. Lineage (NCBI taxonomy): Eukaryota > Viridiplantae > Streptophyta > Pinopsida > Pinales > Pinaceae > Pinus > Pinus taeda. Next base: position 17,658 of record APFE031209838.1, read on the forward strand.
TAAAAAATAGAATCACATTCTTGTCTAGGAATAATAATGAAATTAATAACCATAGAAAATATTCTTAACTCCCTTTTTACTAATAAGAGCAATTCAATAAGGAATTAAAATATTAATAAAATAAATAGATTCACTTTCCAGAATTAATTTATTATAATATTTTAATAAATTAGAGAAAACATTAATTACTATAATTATAAAATTGTTTTGTTACTTTTGACTAAATGAAATGGTATTTATAATATAATTTAATTACTATAAATATAATATTATTTTTTAATTTGTAACATTATTTAGCTGTTATTTATAGTTGTTGATGGTCAACCTAGTGAACCTAGCTGTTTCAAGGATCTGCTCTCCCCATTTAAGATGCAGCCATGATCTAACTCCTCAACTTGTCCTCTGTCATAACCCCAAGTCAATTTTCTTGTTTTACGGCAATGATTAGTAACATTAAAAGTTTTCTGAATACAAAGTCACGGTGCTGGTAATATTATGAGGTTACTTCTTTTTGGTTGGACATGATTAAATCTATCTATATCTGTACATATATAGCTGCATTAATAGAGTGGCAGTCCCACCTTAATTTAGACAGGGCGATGTGTGCCATCTGTCAACATGGAAGTTCGGGATGCAAGGATCTGGTCGTTGATTTGTGTTGCTATTGTCGATAACTAGAACTCTTTATTAACCCTGCACTACCACTGTACGTGGTATGTGCAGTGATGTCCTCTCCCTGCAACATCCTCAGGATCCCTCCTGAATCGACAGTGTTGGAATTGTTTGTCGATCCGATGGCTAGAAAGAATGTGGCCTACGTACAGATCACCCGAATTGGTTACATATCCTCATTTTTCCACCATTCGGACCGTTGCTTGGGTGCTGCTCTTGTCAGCTCCAGTTCTTCTACTGGCTTCAGATTTCTATGGTGGTCATGGGAGGTGCTCCACTTGCCTCATCCTGGTCATTGTTTACAGGTTTTGTCAAGAGTAAGTTATCCCTTTTTTTTTTTGCAACTGCAGGAGACTGTCAATTTTCCCTATGCAATGATTTAAAGTTCTTCTTTTTTTTATGCATGCAAGCGTATTTGAGCGTTTTAACTCCACTGCTTATGCTGAAATGTCAATTTGATAATTATATGTTTTTTTATTGTTTCTGACAGGCTCTCTCTCGACCTTGACTACGAGCTTGGGTCCAGCTTTTCCTTTGTTTTCCCCATACTGGCTTCACTATTACCGAGTATGAGGCTTTCCGCTAGCTATGGTTACAAATGAGATGAGGTCATATCTCTTGCAACAGGCTCGTCTCAGCATTTAAATGTGGTCTCTGTAATAATGTATATATATTTTATGTGACAGTGAATTTCCACATTCATTACTTATTCACGAGGGTTTGTCCGACTACTAGCAATTATCAATTATCGACCCTATTTTACTATTTGTACTTTGATAGAGAATTTTGAGCTACGAGGGTTTCTCTTGAATTTGTGTATGAATGCCTTGCAGCCTGTACGCAATTCCTGAGAATTGGAACAGTTATTTAATTTCAGATGTTCACTACTTTGGTCTGGAACTGCATGATGTTTACTGATGTTTTGGAAATGAAATTTTCTCCTTTGTTAATGAAATTCTCTGTGTCTGGTTGTAATGACCGACACCTGTTATGGGCCACGACGATTGTCAATTACTTGTTTACGCCGACGAGGGTTCCTTTTTATATACAGTTGGGTTCCAGTCTATTAATGCATATACGATAGTTATTTCATGGTTTTACCTAAAGGCACTCTCTAATTCTATGGTTGCGTAGAGTCATAATTTGTTTCCTAAACTCATTATAGCTAAGTTGTTCCTTCCCACTGCATATCCGGTGTACAAACAGGGTTTCAAGAACTCTAATAGACTAGTCTAGCCTATGCGAGCCGTTCGTAGTGATCGGCTTCCATTCTGCCCCTGTGCATGACCCACGACAAAAGGTTCCCGTTCAACCCCTTTGGATGCAGGGGTACTATCTGCGCCCCTTTCTTCTTGTTTTCAGTTATAATACCACAACATACAGGAGACGTCAAGAACTCGTAGATTGATAAAACATTTAGAAGGGTAATTTGTTTCGAACAGACATAACAACTATTGCTGCTAGAATTAGCTAGAAAAGGAATTGTATATGTCAGGGTTCCCATCTAGGCTTAAAGTCTAGAGGGTTCTATGCCATGCGAGGGATATTTTTTTTTACTGTTTACTAACAATATCAATCTAACCACCTACTGTGAGTATTTTCCATCCTCATTTATTCAACATACCTTCGATCTTAAAGGAAAAAGGAACCCCACACCTAAGATTTAGGGTGCATGGGTTGCCATCCAATCGACATTCTTAGACAACTCCTCACTGTTTTCCGAAACAAACTAACTGGGCTTCCCTACACGAGACTTGATTTATGTAAGGGTTTTAATCTTCCTTTCAAATGTGTATTTGTTGGAAGAATGTTAATTCTACCAGGGCTCTTATCCATGCATGTTTTAATAAAAAAAAATAGAGAAGCTCTGGTAGTTAATGTAGCTTACCGATAAATATCTTTTTTTTTTATGACTATTTTCCTTCGTAATTAATACAACAATTCTATTTTCTATGACTTAGTCTTTAATAATGAACACAACAATTGCAATTCTACCTTAGATCACAACTTACTCCTCAATCTTTATGTATTTCTACACCGTTCAACCGCTTACCTGGTTTTTTGATAGTTTGCTTAACACTCAGAAGCTGAGATTACCTATGCTCATCTGCTTCCAGTCTGCCTCCTGTCCGTGAGATTTGTCCTACAGTACCAGAATCTCCCCCCTTTCTCCTTGCAGGACCACTGTCCGTGAGCAAGTTAATTGCACTCAATGCCTGGCTATCTGGTCCTCACCAGACTTAGCCACCTCTTTCCTGTTCTTTCTCTTTCCGTCTATCCCCACAACACAGTGGAGTCCCCCTTTTTCCTAGAAACCCCTTCCAGTTAAGGAAAAACGGTTAGGGTTCGGGAAATCTGCAACTGTCTGGCCCCTCCCTTTCCTTGGGAAGTTCCAACTTTTAAAAAAACACTACTTTAAATAATTTTCTTTCATAAAAAAATATATATATTATTAAAATTCAACCGATAGTAATGTCTCAGTAGTTTTCCATTTACCATAGTAAAATTAAATATTTACATCAGTTCCAGGGCATTACATCTCTTGCTCCTGAAATTGGACATCATCCCAGTGTCCGTTGACTAAGAATAGCTCTGGGTAAGCCTTTCTCTTGAGCTCTTCATCTTCCCAAGTGGCCTCATTAGGTCCAAAGTGCTGCCATTCCACTCTAACTTGGGTAATAGCTCGCTTCCGCAGTTGTACTTCTCTCCGGTCGAGAATGCTCAGCGGCTCCACCAAGACTTCGCCTTCTGGTTCGATCTGGAACATGAAATATTCTACATCAGTCTCTTGTAAAGAAAACCTTTAGACTGGTCTGCTAGAATTAATCCTCACCCATATATCCTGCCATGTGATCACATGTTTAGTGTCATAAATGTGTTTTTTTAATATAGAAACATGGAAGACATTGTGGACTTGGATGTGACTTGGTAGGGCGAGCTGGTAAGCCACTGGCCTGATTCTTGCCAAGACTTGGAATGGTCGACAATATCGGGGTGCCAACTTGGCACACCTGCTCCATTCCAGTGTACTCTTTCTGGCTTGAATTCTTACATAAATATGGTCACCGGCTTGGTATTCTTTGAATCTCCTTTTCCAGTCAGCAAATCTCTTTTGCCTATCTTGAGCGGCTTTTAAATTAGAGCATACCCTTTTCACCATATCTTCCATTTCCTTAAGCATCTCTGGCCCCAATCTTAATTTTTCCTCGGGACCACCCGAGCTTGAGGGTGTGCGGAATTTCCGTCCAAACAATACCTCGAAGGGACTCATTTGTTGCGAAGTATGATATCCGTTGTTGTATGCAAATTCAACTAGGTGAAAATATTCCTCCCACTGTGTTGGCTACTGAATTACATATGCTTGTAACATGTCTTCAACCACTTGGTTCACTCGCTCTGTTTGTTCGTCGGTCTGGGGATGGTATGTTGTACTGAAATTCAGCTGCGTTCCTGATTGTGCAAATAGCGTTTTCCAAAAGGCCGACGTGAATTTCACGTCACGATATGAAATTATCGTCTTCGGGAGTCCATGTAATTTAAACACATTCTGCATGAAGATATGGGCGATCTGTACAGCCCCGTAGGTGGATTGCACAAGTATAAAATGTGTTGCTTTACTGAACTTGTCTACCACCACCATAATAGAATCATTATTCTTCTTTGTCCTAGGCAGCCCTGTTATAAAATCCATAGAAATGGTTTCCCATTTCGATTCCAGAATGGCTAATGGCTGCGGTAACCTCGCTAGATGTTGATGCTCTGCCTTAATTTGTTGACACTCCAAACACCGTGCCAAATAATCAGCCACATTTTTTTTCATTCCTGGCCAATAGTATTCCTTTCGAATCGTAGTGATCATTTTCTGATATCCTGGGTGTCCAGCATAGTGGCTAATGTGGAATTCATCGAGAATTAGATTTTTAATGTTGTTTTGATCAGGTACATATAGCCTTTTCTTGTAGTACAACATTCCAGCTTCATCCATTTCATATCCTTGCTGATTTTTCTCCCTGTCAGATTGATGTACTTGTTGTTTTATTTGTTGGTACACAGTATCTTGCTCTGCTGTCTTTTTTATCATTTCCTCGAAGGGGATTTTCCATTTACTGTAGGATATTTGATACAAACAGTGCACCTTTCGGCTTAAGGCATCTTCCACCCGATTCTCTTTCCCTTTTAGATGTTTAATTTCAAAGTCAAAACCACTGACGAAATCTACCCACTATGCTTGCCTGGCATCCAAAGTGGGTTGACTAAAATAATTGGTCAAACTGTGGTGGTCAGTCAGCAACAAAGATTTCCTTCCCACAAGATAATGTCGCACATCTTCAATGCATGTATGACAATAGCCAATTCTAAGTCATAAGCAAAATACTTATGTTCATGCTCCTTTAGTTTCCTAGATTCATAAGCAATTACCTTTCCTTCTTGCGTCAACACACCTCCCACACCTTCCTTGCTTGCGTTAGTGCACACCACATAGTCCTTATTAGGATTTTCTATGCTCAAAACGGGTGCCATGGTGAGCAGATGCTTAAGCTGCTCAAAACTTCTTTAACATTTTGGGGTCCATTTGAAGTCTTTTCCCTTTTTCTGTAAGGAGGTGATAGGATATGCTACCTTTGAGAAGCCTTCCACAAATCGTTTGTAATAACCAGCTAACCCCATAAAGGACCTGATGTCTGCTACATCTTTCTGTACAGGCCACTCCATTATGGTTCTTATCTTTTCAGGGTCCACTGCAATCCCTTCCTTTGTGACAATGTGGCCCATATATTGTATTTCTTCCCTGTAGAAGTCGCACTTGCTAAACTTAGCATATAACTGATGTTCTCGGAGAGTTTGCAGCACCAATCTGAGGTGCTCCTTGTGCTCTTCCATGGTGCGGGAGTATATCAGTATATCATCGATGAATATCAGTACAAATCTGTCCAAATATCGATGAAATATGTTTTTCATCAAACACATGAAAGTTTCAAGGGCGTTAGTTAACCCAAAAGGTAGCACCACAAATTCGTAATGTCCATACCTTGTTCTAAAATTTGTTTTAGCGATGTCCTCCTCCTTAATCCTGATCTGGTGATAACCTGATCACAAATCGATCTTGGAGAACACTATTGCACCCTTCACTTGATCGAAAAGTTCATCAATCCGAGGTAGAGGGTACTTGTTTTTGATGGTCAGCTTGTTCAGCTGACGATAATCTATACACATGTGAAGGGTTCCGTCTTTTTTCTTAACGAATAACATTGGGGTTCCCCATCGAGACACACTGGGGAGAATATAGTTTTTATCTAGCAGTTCCTGCAACTGCATTTTTAATTCCGTCAACTCAGGTACACTCATTCTATAGGATGCTCACGACACTGGTGCTGCCCCTGGTACTAACTCAATGGTGAAGTCTATATCCCTCTTAAGCGGCAGTCTGGGAATCTCCTCTGGAAATACATCAGCAAATTCTTGTATTACAGGTATGTTATCCAACATGGATGTTTTATCCTTTGATTCAGCATATCCCACTTGGATAGCATAAATCTGACATCCCTTCCTGATACATTTTGCTAACTGAGATGTGGTTACTGGCCGAACTTGCACTGACCGCTTAATTCCTTGCAACTTCTATTGTACTCCCAGCTCATCCCTATAATAGATAGTCTTTGTTTTACAGTTGACGAGGGACCAATGTTTTTCTAACCAATCCATGTCGATTAGAATGTCGTAGGAACCAAGGGGAAGAAAATTTAAGTTTGTTGTTACTTGCTGTCCAGCTACTTTTAAGGGGCAGTCAGTGACTTTAGCAAGCACTCATCTCTTGACCCCTGTAGCCAACTATACCAGCCAAGGGTTCTTGAATTTTACAGGTTGCAGTTTACAGTGCTCTACCACCTTGGGACTAATGTAACTTAATGTGGCTCCCGGTTCAATTAAAATAGTTACAGAAAGGTCTAGAATTTTACCTTCGAGTTCCACCATAGTCAGCTGGTACTCCGCCTGACGGTCCTCTAGGGCAGCATTAATCTAGGGTATACTATGTCCCATGTCACCAATCGTCGATGCTTCCTGGATCTGGGAGATTTGTTCGGTTTCCTTCCATTGCGGACAATTTTTAACGTAATGGGGTCCGCCACAGCCCCAACACTGCACGGGAGGCCTTGCTGTCCCTTCACGGTCTAATTTGCTAGAGGGCTCACTGGTTCTTGACTCACTGATTGGCCTTGACCTGAGTGAATTTTTCTGAAAATTACTGTTGTTATGTCCTTTCGCGAAACCCTTATTACTTCCACCGTAACTCCCTTTACTATTTCCAGCCAATCTATTGTTTCTTTTATTAGCTCCCCTTTTCCCTGGAGCCTCTTCTTTCTATTTACTTTGCTGGTAGAAAATTCTAGCCTTACGTATGACTTCGTCCATTTTCTTCGGGTTGTCAAATTCAATCCTTTCCCTCATATACAAGGGTAAACTACTAACAAATCTTTGCACCCTAGCCTTCTACTGTCCCAGATGCAAATCATGGAATTCTCTTGCCTTTTCATTATAAAACCATTATGTTAGGTACCTTTCCTTAAAATATTTCTGCAATTTGTCCCAGGTAATATTCTGCTCACTTACTCCTCTCACTATCTTGACTTCCTCCGACCATAAGGTGGATTTCCCTTGTAATTGGAAGATAGCTAAGCATGTGTTGAGATTGTGATCATATTCGTACAGCTGAAAGTATTTGTTCATATCAATTAACCATGCCTCTGCTGCTTCTTCTTGTTCTTCGTCAAAGTGTGGCAGCTTGATCTTGCGGAACTCACCTTGCAGTTCGATCCGATGCATTTTTGATGTCTGTTGCTCGGAGGCATTATCAGATTTTTCCTCCTGTTCTTCATTCCTTCCTTCCGACCTTTCTAGTTTTGTGTGGAGATTTTGTTCTTCCAACACTCTCTACTGCTCAGCACTAGGATTTGGCGGTTGCTCATTCTGTTTGTCTGATAGGCTCTTTAAAATTCTCTCCTACTCCATGGTTATTCTGGCATTATCTTCTCATAGTCGCACTATTTCATTTCTCAGTTCTTGTATTGTTTCTAGTATTGCATGGTTCATATTACGAGTCTCCTCCCCAATCTGTACCCACAACTCAGGGTTCCTTCCGGGGCTTGTTTCTAGTCTCTGACCTGCTACGAACCCATGGGGTCCACTGCCTGCCCTTCTCATGTTGACTGTCCCCTGTTTTTCTCCTAGGAACCTGGATAGAGAAAACAATTAGCACATCACAGTTTTTCTTTTCATTCGTGTAAAGTTAGAAATACAGAGATAACATAAAATGAATCTACTTCACCCACTTATCTCCTAGAGGCCACAATTTGAAAACTTGGCTCTGATACCACTTGTCACAACCCCAAGTCAATTTTTTTTTACGGCAATGGTTAGTAACGTTAAAAGTTTTCCGAATACAAAGTCACGGTGTTGGTAATATTATGCAGTTCTTTCTTTTTGGTTGGACATGATTAAATCTATCCATATTTGTACATATATAGTTGCATTAATAGAGTGGCAGTCTCGCCTTAATGTAGACAGGGCGATGTGTGTCATCTGTCAACGTGGAAGTTCAGGATGCAGGATCTGGCCATTAATTTGTGTTGCTATTGTTGATAACTAGAACTCTTTATTAACCCTGCACTACCACTGTACGTGGTATGTGTAGTGATGTACTCTCCCTGCAGCATCCTCGGGATCCCTCTTGAATTGACGGTGTTGGAATTGTTTGTCGATTCGATGGCTGTAAAGAATGTGGCCCATGTACACATCACCCGAACTCGTTGCCTGTCCTCATTTTTCTGCCATTCGCACCGCTGCTTGGGTGCTGCTCTTGTCCACTCCAGTTCTTCTGCTGGCTTCAGGTTTCTATGGCGATCATGGGAGGTGCTCCACTTGCCTCATCCTGATCATTGTTTACAGGTTCGGTCAAGAGTAAGTTATCCCTTTTTTTTTGCAACTACATGAGACTGTTAATTTTCCCTACGCAATGATTCAGAGTTCTTCTTTTTTTATGCATGCAAGCGTATTTGAGAATTTTAACTCCACTACGTATGTTGAAATGTTGATTTGATGATTATATGTTTTTTGATTGTTTATGACAGGCTCTCTCTAGACCCTGACTAAGAGCTTGGGTCCAGCTTTGCCTATGTTTTCCCCAGACTGGCTTCGCTATTACCGGGTATGAGGCTTTCTGCCAGCTATGGTTGCAAATGAGACGAGGTCATATCTCTTGAAATAGGCTCGTCTTAGCATTTAAATGTGGTCTCTGTAATAATGTATATATGTTTTATGCGACATTGACTTTCCACATTCATTACTTATTCAAGAGGGTTTGACTGACTACTAGCAATTATCAATTATCGACCCTGTTTTACTATTTGTACTATATCGTATTTTGATAGAGAATTTTGAGCTACGAGGGTTTCTCTTGAATCTGTGTATGAATGCCTTGCAGCCTGTACGCAATTCCTGAGAATTGGAACAATTATTTAATTTCAGATGTTCACTACTTTGGTCTGGAACTGCATGATGTTTATTGATGTTTTGGAAATGAAATGTTCTCCTTTGTTAATGAAATGCTCTGCGTCTAGTTGTAATGACCGATACCTATTATGGGCCACGACGATTGTCAATTACTTGTCTACGCTGACGAGGGTTTCTTTTTTTATACAGTTGGGTTCCAGTCTATTAATGCATATATGATAGTTATTTCATGGTTTTTCCATAAGGGCACTCTCTAATTCTATGGTTGTGTAGAGTCATAATTTGTTTCCTAAACTCATTATAACTAAGTTATTCCTTCCCACTACATATCCGGTATACAAACAGGGTTTCAAGAACTCCAATAGACTAGTCTAGCCTCTGCGAGCCGGCCGTAGTGCTCGGCTTCCATTCTACCCCTGTGGATGACCCACGAAAAAAGGTTCCCGTTCAACCCCTTTGGATATAGGGGTGCTATCTGCGCCCCTTTCTTCTTGTTTTCAATTATAATACCACAACATGCAGGAGACCTCAAGAACTCGTAGATTGATAAAACATTTAGACGGGTGATTTGTTTTGAACAGACAAAACAACTATTGCTGCTGGAATTAGCTAGAAAAGGAATTGTATCTGTCAGGGTTCCCATGCATGCTTAAAGTCTAGAGGGTTCTGTGTCATGCGAGGGATATTTTTTTTACTGTTTACTAACAGTATCAATCTAACGACCAACTGTGATTATTTGCCATCATCGTTTATTCAACATACCTTCGATCTTAAAGGAAAAAGGAACCCCACGCCTAAGATTTACGGCGCATGGGTTGTCGTCCAGTTGACATTCTTAGACATCTCCTCAGTGTTTTCTGAAACAAACTAACTGGGCTTCCCTACACAAGACTTGATTTATGTAAGGGTTTTAATCTTCTCTTCAAATGTGTATTTGCTAGAAAAATTTTAATTCTAGGAGGGCTCTTATCCATGCATGTTTTAATAAAAAAAATAGAGAAATTCTGGCAGTTACTGTAGCTTACCGATAAATATCTATTTTTTTATGACTATTTTCTTTCGTAATTAATACAGCAATGCTATTTTCTATGACTCGGTCTTTAATAATGAACACAAAAATTGCAATTCTACCTTAGATCATAGCTTACTACTCAATCTTTAAGTATTTCTACATAGTTTAACCAGTTACCTGGTTTTCTGATAGTTTTCTTAGCACTCAGAAGCTAAGATTACCTCTGCTCATCTGCTTCCAGTCTGCCTCCCGTCCATGAGATTCGTCCTACAGGACCAGAATCTCCCCCTTGCTCCTTGCAGGACCACTGTCCGTCAGCAAATTAATTGCACTCAATGCTTGGCTATCTGGTCCTCACCAGACTTAGCCACCTCTTTCTCGTTCTTTCTCTCTCTCTCTGTCCCCACAGACAGTAGAGTCCCCCTTTTTCCTGTTCTTCCTTTTCCGTGGAAACCCTTTCCAGTTAAGGAAAATGGTTAGGGTTCGGGAAATCCGCAACTGTCTCGCCCCTCCCTTTCCTTGGGAAGTTCCAACTTTTAAAGAAACATTACTTTAAATAATTTTCTTTCTTTAAAAAAACAATATTATTAAAATTCAACTGGTAGCAATGTCTGAACAGTCTTCCATTTACCATAGTAAAATTAAATATTTACATCAATTCTGGGGCATTACATCCTGATGATGAACCACACTAGTTGGTTTGAAACGCTTCGACAAAGGTTTTTCTACATGTGATTTACACCGAAGTTCTTATTATAACCTATCAAAACTCAAGTCATCATATATTAAATCTTACTAAAGTTAAAAAAATCTTATAAATTAACTAGATTATATTATATTATTATTATTATTATTATTAATTATAAAAAGAAAATAATATGTAAATTAAACATGCATACATTTGAAAAAACATGAAACAAGATTCTTTATCATTGAGATTTATTTCCACTTCACTAAAATTCATAATTTGTAAATAGGCTTTGTTACAATATAGTGGTATAAGACATGCGCAAAAAATTATAAATCACTTCATTTGTCATTTTTTCAAATGGAATTTTTTTAGTTAATCAATTTAATTAAAATGATAAAAAGAGCATAAATATTTTGGAGATAGATTTCAACTTTTAATTTGGGTATATTATGAAAATTATTTTAAAATATTCTATGGAAATTACATCTTTATTATCCATGTGGGATTGTGTCGCCGCCGGTACTCGGGAAGGTGCGCTCGGAGCGCTTCGATTCTTGTTGAAGCATCCCGCGGGGCGTGCGGTTTTTGCATATGAGAGACAAAGTGGGCACACGGTGAGATCAAGCGTGGGCATGTTCTCGGCCATCGTTACCGATGCCACCATCCGTTGCTTGTCAACTGTGGTGGTCTACTTCCCGTTGTGTTACAGCTTTGGGCTAATGCAACCACCCTCTCTGGAATACCAGCAAAGAAACTTCTCTCACAGCGCTCGAAGTATGGTTGTTTCTGTGCAAGAAGTCATGGAAACCTCTATGGTTGATCACGCCCTTACGGAAGACGACATCCTTTCCACATTTGAATAATATTGAACTTTTGCACTTTTTTTCTTTGTTTCACGAGAAGTCAGAGACTTTTATCGTTGCAGTAGGTATATGTACCCCAAATAACTATGGGAATTAGTGAAGAAATTCCGCTTTCTAGTTTTATGAAGTTATTTCCAAAATTTTGAACCATATATTTTAATCTAATAAAATTTAAAATTAAAATGAACCTAAACTTAGAAATTCAGAACTGCACCTTACAACATAAACTAATTATAATCCCCACACATATATCTATACTAATAATAATTGTTAAGGATGGGATGTTTATATGATGTTGGAAATTACAAAATATTGGGTAAACTCTCTCTTTTTGGTGAGTTGATTCCGCAATTTGAATGATGAGGAGGATGGCTTATGTAGTTTGCATGTTAATCTAAAGCTTAATGTATCACAGGAAAGATATTGAATTGAAAAGCTTATATCTTGTGATGAGATGAACCAATTTTGTATTAAGCCTAGACATTATGTGCACATTATGTGCACTTAGGGATATGGATTCTTGAAGGTAATGTGAGGAGTTTGATTTTTTTTTTTGTAATAAGTCAATATTTAGTATAAAGATCATGACAATTGTATTTTTATACTTTGTGTATTTATTTTTTTGGTTGATATAATAATTAGGTTTTTTTCCAAAATACTTTTTTTTACACTCACTATGATGAATATAGATACCTCATGTGAAATGAAGACACATGGTTGTTTCCAATTCCAGGTTACATAATATGTTTTTCTATTTACGTTTTGTCATTCTCGCATGGTTAACTTAACTGTGCAATATATTATTATTATATAGCTTTTGTGAGTTACTTTATTTACTTGAATGATATGTTTAGGCACCTTGCCTTACAGTGCACATATTCATATTTTTAGTTGTTGAATTCATTTTAGGGGTTCTACGGAATTGTCTTTGGGCTGCAGGTAACCTGGCTTGGCCGAAGGACTAAGTCAGCCTCTCTAAGTTATTCTGATTAAATTTCTTAAGAGTCCTTAACCATTCTATTATTGTATTTCCATAAATTCCATGCTCATGGTTAGCATACATGTCCTTCTGAAATAACATACTAAATTTCAAATATACATGAAAATATGTAACTACAACAAGTGCCTTTACTCTGGAAAAAATATAGTTCAATAATTCTCAAATAAAATAAGTTTCAATACTTCTTTTTTTTTGGTCAGCCACAACTTCATAGGGAAAGGAATGTTCTTCCCAACCTAGAGGACCAATGACATCATTAGTACTCCCCTAGAGACAATTTCATATTCAAAGTCAATCTCATATTTCAAATCTTCAATAATTTACTCCAAAATTACTTAGTCCCAACCAGCTACAATCTGAGGGTATTTAAATAAACTTCCACTAGCCAACCATCTCAAGAAGTTTATGATTGGAAATATCTTGCCCTCTCTACAACTTTCTATCATAGATTCAATGGTATTATTGTCTTCTTCCACTCAAGTTGCCTTAGGTCCCCAATAACCTATTGGCTTCCTTTTTTCTTTATCAGTAATTTTGTCTAAAGAGAAAGAGGTTGGGCAAGCAACTAACTCAACCCATAACTATCTTCAGTTGTCTCTCGATATGAAATTCACTTTTACATCACTTTCCCAGTAACTTTGCAGCTAACCCCTTTTTGGAAAGAAATACTTTGGTAATTAAATTTAAACATTTCCATTCACATACATAATCTATCCAGTTAGATATCCTCAATCATAATTTATAGTTGTCATAAAACAATAAAACAAAAAAGGTAAGTTCTGATGCACTCTAGTGAAGTAAAAACCACTTCTTCTGTAATCGAGTCGTTCTCACTTAAATTGATACATTTCAATAAATGAAAATCTCTTAAATCTTACCTCAGAGATGCTTACTTCAAGCACTCCCTTTCCTTTCCATTGTCATCCATAAGAGAAGGAGCCACTAACCCTCAGGGAAGGATAGTTACAGGAGGCCAAGGTTCCATTCTCGGGAATCAGTGTCCTCTCATCTTTATTAAAAAGTAATTATGTTCTTTTTCATGCACTGAGTAAAGAAATTTCCTTTTCTGGATGAACGCTAGAGTATTTTATTTTCCTTTGAGTGCAGAAAGGCGTGACAAATATCATCTACATGAGGCTCTCGTCATTTTCACAAAGGTATTGTTTATTCTTTAATTTTCATTAGAGAGATCGTCATGTTTTGAATGTGTAACCCTTAAATTCTTTTTTTTTATGGAATTAATGATAGGGTTTGAGGTCAGTACCTTCTGGGCAGGAGATGGAGTGTTTGTTATAGACCGAGACACAACAGCTTCATGATTTGATAGACACATGGCACACTATTTGCTTGCTTTCTTATGTAGAAGAAAACGATTCTTCATGTCCTCGTTCGTTGAATATTGTGAGGAAAGATTCATCCGCTATGTCTTGACCATAATGTGGGGGAGATTGGTCATCCATCAAAATCCATTATCTTTTCAAATGAAATATACATGTCTTTTATTAAAAATAATCATAAATCTAATATATAAATAAAATATATGTAAAAAATCGCTTTCATCAAATTCTATTCTCTTTTCAATGAAATATTTATATCTTTTATTAAAAATAATCATAAATCTAAATAATATTTTGTATGGTACTCTATTTATTTTAGTAATATAATAGTATTTATATAATTATATACCTCTTACATTTTTTAAATTTTTTATAATATTTTTCCATTATGATTTTTATTATTAGGTTATATGGTTCAGACTATTTTCAAGTTCAGCCTAAAAATCTAAAAAAAACTCAAATTTACCATTCACACAAATTCTTACTAAATAAATTGACAAAAAATATATATAACCATGAAAAGAACATAGATCGTTTAACCACAACCATTGAAAAGATAAGTTAATGTCAATATCACAACTTAATCAAAGTCATAAAGACAGCCTGAAATTCAAATAAAAGGTTGCGTAAGTGGGTATGCTATAGGGTTCCAACCAGTGTTGCAGGAAACATACCCCCTTGGATCTCACGGATCAAAAGCCCGATCCCTGATCGATACAGATCTGTGGGGGATCCGCCCTTCGAAACGTATTTCGGAAAAACTGAATGCAGATTGGGTTAAAAAATGTGGTTCCTGCCATTTTAGATCCTTTCAGCCTGATCCGCATTTCAATTTTTCCGAAACATGTTTTGGTTTTTTCCAATCCGCTTTTTTAATGATTTGGATCCGTGTTTCGGTTTTTTAGAAATGCATTTTGGTTTTTTCTGAAACACATTTCGTATGGAGATAATTGAGCAACTATATGCTTAGCACTGGTCCATTTGGGAGCATGCATGCAATTAGAAATTCCAAGATGATGGTGATTGAGTTGAGATGCCATGCCCATCTGGTCCCTTGGTTCCTAGGTTCCATGGTTCAACACCAACAACAGGGGGTTCATCTTCATCAGTTTTAGTGCCACAACTTCCATAGGCACCATCTTCTTCATTGCCACCACATCGAGGCCCGTCGCCATGTTCTCTTCATGGTGGAGGGAGGAGAGATTAGTATATATATTCACAATTTACTACTTTTGTCATATATTAATCATTAGACTTGTAGGCTTGTGAATTTGAACCTTTTTGTCTTGGCAATGACCAAGTGACCTATTTTGTAATATGCTTAAATCTTTTATGTTTTATAATATGCTTAAAAATTTGATGTATGTTTGTAATTGCTAGAATATAGATGCTTGATGTTCAAATAATTAATTATTGATGTACATACTAGTAACTACAATGGAATAATGGATGCCATATCTATCTTGATTTATGCAAAAATATGCATGGTTTCATGTCTTCTACAATGAAATTGGTATTTGGGATGTTTATTTTGAATATAAATGTAAATATATATATATATATAATATATATAATATATATATATATATATATATTATATATATAATATATATATATATATATATATATATATATATATAATATATATATATAGTAGACGCTTCGCTTCCTATATTTTTGGAAAATGACGCTTCCGCATCCCCGCTTCCGAAAAACATCCCCTTTCATCCCTGCTTCGTGGAGCATTGGTTCTGACGTATGAAACAACTTGTCTTTTTACTCATATGTAGGGATGGTTGCATGCGACTATGTATGGAAAAGATATGTAGTTCTTCCATAATGCATATTTGGTTGTAATGAGTAATTATGGTTGAAATATTTTTGACGTTGATAACTAAATACAAATGAGATTGAATCTCATCGTTATGGACTTATGGTTGGGTTACGTAGTTATTGAGGAGGATGATTTTGAATGCAAGTGATAGTATTGGGATAAAATGAGTGATTTTATTTATTTGTATAATATTTGAAAATATTAATTGTTATGTTATTTTGTAATATATTTTTTTCTCTTGTATATTAAGGTAAAAATCACAACTTATTATCATATTGTGATGAAAATTTGACTAAGGTGAGAGGGGGTGAATCAGTTTAGTCATGGACATCAAAATTATTTTCATTAAACTCATTAACTGAAACATTACATGAACAACTTAACTAATAATGACCAGTAGATTGAACATGTGAACAACAAGTAATAAGCAAACCAAAACATCACACCAACATGTAATAACAACACATATTGACACCAGATATAAGTGGAAAACCATGATTTTATTATTGTTGTGATGCAAAGACAAGCTCCTACTCCTTATTACATTTGATTTTCTATAGGCTCCAACCTACAAGAGTTTGCTACCTCAATTTTTCTGCAAGCTACAACATGCAAGGAAGCTCCAACTCCCATATGTTTTTTGCAGGCTACAACCCACAAGAGGCTCCTACCTTAACCAACGCAAACTTGATATTTATCAAGTCACAACTTAAAAGGAGACTACAATCCCTTGATGCAAACAAGAAACAATAATGTATTGGTTTACCTAGTCATAAATTTTGCATATCTCCATCTTCATTTCTGCCTATTCTTCCCTTCAAATTTGCTTCACATAAGCTTTATATGTGTTGGATAACTAATGCATAACACCTTAATGAACTCTCACACGTTCCCCCACTCTCTGACTCCTTATCCTTGCAACCTCATACATTTTTATAAGCAAACATTTATGGTTGTTGGTATTCCACATAAGAATATGAAGTGAACATGGTTGTCTCTTTGCCTTCCACTCATTTGTTTCAAAAATCCTCATATTTTGAATATTAGAACACAAAAATAAATGATCCACCCATTGTAATGATTAAATTCATCAACATAATGGCGACATCATGCAGCATTATAGGAGAAACCTATGACTATATAATTGAGCATTCATTCCTCGTGCTCAACAATAACATTTTCAATTAATGCATCACAATAATATTTGCAACATCTTTGCCTTTGCCTTAGACTTTCATCACAACATATCCATGTCATTGTCTCAATAGCCTTTCCTTTGTTTTCGTGGAGTCTTTCCTTGTCCTTGTAGTCATCGAGTCTTGCCTTTCATCACAACAATTTTCTTCCAACAAACTAGTCTTCAAATCAGCTTTAGACACAAGACATACAAGGATCAGTATCACATATGCTACTGTAACTTTGTTGCTCCTGCCTTGTTGTTCCTTCGTCTTCACATCTTTTCCTTGTTGTTTCTCCTTTACTATCACATCTTTGCCTTGTTGTTGTTTCTCCTTGCATTTTTCTAGTTTGCTTCTCTTTTTCCAGCAATGACAATAATTCCAACAATCTCCCCCTTTAGCATTGATGGCAACAATGTTTCTTGAGAATCAACTTCAAAAACCTCTTCTTACCTCCCCCTTTGACATCAATGGAAATGGGGGTTACAGATGTTTTGTAGCCCTCAAATCCACATTTATCTATTCTTTATTATTAAGGTACTAAAAAATATGGTCTTCAACTCACTGTAAAAAAAGTCCTCAGTGTAACTATCACCAATGCTTTAATGCTCTACAACCTACAATGTTTTGTTCTGCATACACAATGTTGGCATTGTCATTGAATGAATTCCACCCTAGATGGATTATTAGGGATGCTCCAGATTGAATACTACTCCGAAATGAATGTTGTTCCATATGACATATAAAAGCTGCTCCAAACACGCTACTGAATGTTTTAGCATTGTACGAGCGTTGCAAAATATTGTTGTGAGAACACTTTGTAAAATATTGCAAGAATTCGTTGAATGAATTCATTGCAAGAATATTGTTGAGAGAACACTTTGTAAGGAAAGCGTGGCATGCATGAGAAATGGAAACTCATTGATTGGGATGTGTGCACTTAAAATAAATTGATGCTCTCCATAATGTAAGGAATGTAATGCTTGATATTAAAGGATGTTGGTATTAAGAGAACGTGATATATTATATTGACATATAAGCCATGACATGAATATCCATGATATGAAGGCTTCAAATGAAATATATTGAGAGCTTTGTCATATCTCTTCAAATATATCGATATATGAACACATTGCCAACCCAATATAAAAATATATGAAAACATATTGCAAATCATATGAATGCATTGCCATATATAAATAAAATGATTGCAATATATTGAAAACTTATTGCAAACCATATGAATGCATATATGTTCCGACAATTCTCTTTAATAGAGAGACCACTACTTCCCAAAATATGAATAACTTTAGTTAATGCTCTCCAAACTATGAAAGACATGAAGTTAAGTTAGGGAACATCCTGAATTAATAAGAGCAAGCTTGAATAGTTCAACTAAAAATGTTGCACTTGAAAATACTACTTTTGTACAATGCTACTCTTGAACATTTAACTGCACTATAGCATTGATCGTATAGTGTATTGCAGCTTGAATATAACTATATTAATTATAACAAAGGAAAAACCATAGAATGACATTGTTGCTCCAAGGAAAATGTTGTTACAAATAAACTATTCTTCATATATCAACGCTCCAATGCTCCATAAATGGGTTTTTCTCTATAAATGAATTGCTCCATAAGTAAATTTGATGCAGGAGCATTCGGACTTAGTGAGCAATGTGAAAGTTTGTTCACATGTTGTGGCTAAACAAGTTGAAATTCATTGAACTGATGGGTCAAAAGGCAGTTTTACTAAGAGGGTTTGATCTCTCAAGAAATGAGTTGTATTTCATTATTGTAATAAGTTAGAATTTGTCTTATTTTAGGCTCAAAGATGAGTTGTTAGCATAGGTGTGAGATAGAGCTAGGAATTAGAAGATTTTTTGTTAGATTTATTAAAAATAGGGATTGATTTGTTAGACACAGTTAGAGTGATATCCGATTTATAAAAGGGAGGAAAATGTAATGAAAACAAGGAGAGGAGATTGAGGAGTGGATTTAGTAGAGTGAGAGAAAAATAGTGTGTGGATTTGTATTTTGAGACAGAGGTCTTTATTTGTGTAATCATGCCCAAGGTCGAGACTCTGTAACTCTTTTATTGTGAATAAATTGGTGTTATGTGCATGATTATATATATAGCCCATGGAGATCTTGGAATGCTTGTTTTCTCTGTATTCGGATGATATTGATGCCTTCTTTGTTTTCTACACTTTATAATAGATAACACCGAGTTAAAAGAATAATTGGCGAGTTTGTTATATTGTTTTGGTTCTGCAAGCAGAAAACCCAAATACACTAAGAATTGACACAAAACCCATTCAGATTTGGAATGGAGACTTCAAATATTATAGATGGATATTTTTAATGTTATTGGGTCCATAGAACCCCAAGTCGCATCACTTTAGTGGAGAGGAACTGGCCTGTTGAACTGCTAAATTCTGACATTACGATACAACCGGATTCAAAATGTTATAGAGAAGGGTTAATAATCTATTGGGTCCATAAGCATTATCGCATTGGCACTTTGAAGTGGAAAGAGACTAATCAGTGAGCACCACAATTTGTGATTCGCTGATTCAATCACATTTGTTGCATCGTGATCAACTGCAACCGTTGGATCGCGATTAACTATGCCCATTGGATCGCCAAGCGTTCTCACTATAGTGGACGATATTTTGGGCATATCAAAGGTAGTAAGTTGTTTGGAAGGCTAGGCACCCAATCTCGTTCAACCTTCGACACATAGCAAAGGTGGAGGGGAATAAAACCCCTTTATTGGGCGGTTAACTCCCGATCTATTGTTCTATCTGAAATCTCTGATGACCGTCCAATATCATTGATCCAGATTGACAGTTCCAAAGAAATAGTGTGTTTACTTTTGGCGTACGATAAGAGCACCAATATAAAATGGTAAATCCCATTGTTTCAACTTGTTTTTTAGTGAATTTTAGTTTAAAAGAAGAACAGTCGAGTTATAGCTTAAAGGGGATCTGCGGGGTGTTTTGGGGTTTTTGTGAGTTCCACCTCCGTGCTGCATCAAAATTTCTCTCCCTAAATGAATTCCACTACTCCAATATATGAATGCACTGCGCATAGAGAAAAGCATTAAAAAGGAAATGATCCAATTGTTGCCATGTTTACCGCTATTGTGGGAATGATGTAAAACATGTACATGATCATCTTAAGTTGGGTGGGAGCTGTAAAATATGCAGATCGAAGCAAGGAAATAAAGTGCGAGTGCATCCTTTACTAAATGATCAACTTTATCTTTCGCCTCCCCGTCTCCACAACTACTTTTAATCCCTCTCTATAATCCCTTTTGGTTGATGATTATTTATTCATTATCCTTCGAACTGTCAATTTCAGACAAATTCACCAAGAAATAATCTAACAATTCACCAAATTTGGAGATTTGGAAGGGTTTCTTGATAAGCATGATGAGCATCAAGTGAACCATCCAAACTTTTGCATGATTTTACTTCTACTACTATCATTGCATCGTTGGAGTACCTAGTTACCCACTTTAGTTAACAAAGCTAGTCGGTGGACGAGAACAAGTCAAAAATTCAGAATGAATGATTCAGGTGGAAATTTGTGTTAAATTGGATGTAATGATTTAGGTTATAATTAGTGTGAGAATACGTCAGAAATTTGAAATGAATGATTCAGGTGGAAGTAAATAAAGGAAGTATTTGTTGTGTGCTCTTCCCCTCCATCGTCCACATGGATATTTCTCTCACAATGTTCTGCATTTGAATTCCTAGTGAATATTTTTATGTTTAGTATAGACAAGAGCATTGAATTATTTGCAATAACACACATGTTCTTCTTTCCCATCGTTTCAGAATGATGATATCTGCAATGTAATAGCTCCTGCAATATATCGACCTCCATCTCACTACATACACTATATAAAAGTTGGTTTATATGTATTACAATGGGCAACAAAATTTTAATGCTTCATTCACATTCCATAACATCAATGTAATAACATATCCTTCTTATCTATCATCTGCACTATATATTTGTCCATCTATAACATATGTTGAGTAACTGATTTGTATGTAATGCATACTACTTGTAATTTTTTGCCACAAAACAATAGTGCATGTCGCTAGCACATTATTAGCTTCTACTACACGTTTCTGAACACCATGTATTCCTATTCCTAAGGGATTCCAATGCTTGCCAATATGCATCAATGTTTCACAATGTATAAGTAACATATTTGCAAAATATATCAATGCCATCACATCATGGCCAACCTCACCATATATGCACCCTATCATATTACGCCCACCAATATAATGCACAACCTTTGGAAGCTTTATTTTGAACATGGTTCTCTATCACCTACATGCAAGGATTTGTCAACATCTATTTCTTCAAATCTTCTATTTTAGAGTTCTTAATTTTCCTCAGATTTTCATGTTCACGTTCCAAGTCATGATATCATGTTTTTGGTTCTAAAATCTCATCCCTCGTCTCATTTAATGACATGTTTTTTTATTGAATATTTCTTCTTCTAACCTGTTACATTAACATAATAACTTGCACCTGGAAACAGATATTCCATTGATGAACTGGATACACCCACATTGTCAATTGGGAATTCTTGATCAAGAGAAGCTCCATATTCCTTTGAAAAATGTTGTGTATTTGATTCCTGCTCTTCACATAATTTCTAGAAAGGTGGAAAATCCCTGTTTCTCCGCTCTGGAACTAGGTCACTCAAAGGTCTTTTTCAAGGCTGATTAAACTCCTCCTTTCCAGGCTCCTTCAACACAACACATGGGCACTAGGTTTCACAGTGGGTTTTCATTTTAACACATTTGTCTCTCTCGTCCATGGTCGAATATAATACCATCATACTCAAGTTTTCAATCCTCTCTTTTAACCATATTTCATATTCCTGTAGCTTGGACTATAGTTCTTCGATTTCCTTTTTCTTAATCTTTAGCAAAAAAACATCGGTCATGACTTATTGACTTGAGCATGTTGGGTGATGCCCAACTTGGTCTAGTTTTGGTCAAAGACTCCGCATTTTGAGGAGTGGAGCACGTGGAGTCTGTGAAGCTCTATTCACCACGTGATGTCTAGGGGCTCTAGGGTGGGTCAAAGCCCCTCATTTTGTAAAGGGTATCAGGGTTTTAGCTCATTGTTTTGTCGAATCCATAGTATGTGGACCATGGTTTTGTAGTAATAAAACATATATAAGGAGATGTAATTCTTTGTCAAAAAACATGACACACAGATGAATTGATCATATTTTCTGTCATTAGACTGTATTTTGGGCTTTTAGGAAAGACTTCATAGCTAGGTGCATGGAGGCCTTGGAGAGTTTGCAGTTGAGTGCACAGACTGCCTATAGCTAGGTGTGCAAGTCGAAGAAGTTGTATGTGTTGAAGGATCCATACTGATAAAGAAGAATAAGTTTTTGCAAAATCTTGTGTATCAGTATTCATAATCTATATTCATATGTATTGATATGCATGTTTTTTACTTATTTATGTGAAAGAATACAAGTTATATTGTTCTATGAAATGTTTATATAATAAGTGCAAATCTGTGAAGTAAAGCATATGCACAAAGTCTTTTATGTATGTAAAGTTGTATATTAGTATAAAATATGAGAAAACACACAGGTACCACAGTGCAATATCCCTCTCGCTGCATAAACCTAGTTCTCCAACCTCCCATAACCGCTTTGGGTGAGACTACGATTTGCTTGTAGGTCATTACCAAAAAGGCCAGCGGTTAAGGGTTTTATTGGTGTACGATATACTTTGAACTCGAGTCCAAGCCTCTTGAGCCAACAAATGGTTCTGTTGCAGAGACCGAGATCTGCCTGAGTGATATGTTTTGGCATCTGTCGAAGAAGGAAATCCAAGAGTGGTTTGAACCAAAAGAGCGAGAATTTGCAGTTCAAGAAAATAAAAATCCGCGATTAACCTTAGTATGTTCTCATTGAATTTGTGTTTCTATATTATGATTTTAGTTGTTATCTTCTGAACTATTTTGCACGTTAACTAACGGTTCTTGTGTGCCTATTTTAGAATATGTATTATTACTTTCTTTTAAGGGGGTCACATTTCCCCCCTTTGATGTGAATGAACCTTTGATCATTACACTCTCAAATAAAGTCATACACTTGTTGTCACCAAAGTCATGCATAATTCATCTTATGTGTTTGTTGCAGCCAAGGCCTACCTTTAAAACCACCACTTTTGGCAACTAGTCATGACTCATACTCCAATTTATGTGGGCTCCAAGTGGGAATTCACACTGAGGATACCTCATTCCCTATTTGTGGCTTTCAACGCCGCCAACATGTAGTTATATAAATAGGTAGACAAATACTTTAGCAAAATAATCATTTTCTTGCATAGTTATACCCCACAATGGTAGAAGATTATTTAGGATTTACAATCTTATGAGTTTCTCTGCAAAATATATTTAATATACATGAGTTTGTGTATTAATACTAGTTAATATAATATGTATGGGACTCTAAATATTAAAAGTACTAAATGTTTATGAATCTAAACTTATAATGAATTGTCATTTGATTTAATATTGCTATTAATAATATTAGTAATATTTTATGAAAAATTTACGCTCAATTTTAATGAATTCTACATAAAATGAGATGATACCCAAGAAGAGGATAAACGAAAAGAGAGACCGGAGGACACACAGAACAAGGGAAGAACACAACGCTGCCAGCGATAAGCGATACCAGACTCACAAAAACCACGTCTACCCAAAGAAAGCCCCTAAGAAGATCAAAGGGGGGAGGAAGAACATATTATATTAACTAGTATTAATACACAACCTAGTATTTTTATCTTATTTAGGGCATATACTTATTAATTTATATATATTAATAAATAAATTAGTTATTTGTATAGTATTAATTTATACATATAATATTAATAATTATTATATATATAAAGCATTATATTTTAATGAAATCAAAACTAATTTTTAATAAAAAAGAAAATTATTAATGTAAACACCACTAACTAGTATTTTTATTTAGGACATAATATACTAATAATTAATTATAAGTACATTTTTAATATATTAATTATACAAATTAGTATTTATACATATAATATAAATATTTTAATAGATTAATAAATTAATTTTTAATCGACCTAGTTTAACCTATTTTCTCTATAAAATTAATTAATAATTAATTATAAATAAATTAATTAGGATATCGAATAATAAAATAGGGTATAAAAATAAATTATTAGGATATAATATAATTGATATAGTATGAATTAACCTTTAAATAAATATTAGACATAATATAAAATTTATCATTTTATATATAAAGAGTAATATTTTAAAATTAAATAAAGAATATTTTTAACAGATTAACCTTTGGGTGGTTTTATTATTTACCTGGTTAACCTTGCTCCTTGAATATAATAGTATTTTAATATTAAATCGGTTAGAGGAAGTTTGACTGGGGTTCTTGAGTGGAAAAGTAGCCGTTAGATCTTTTAGCTGTTGGAGTCTCTGCTTAGACTATTTAACATGCTGATCTAGATCTGCATCTTCAACTCGTCCTGATGATGAACCACATTAGTTGGTTCGAAACGCGTCAACAATTGTCCTTTTCATGTGATTTACGCTGAAGCTCTTCTTATACATATTTCTTTATTTTTTCAATAAAGTTTGAGATAATTTTATAGATGGATTTGTATAAGGATATTGGATTTATTTTTCTGAAGGTTGTTTGCATTTCCTTTTTAGGATTAAATTTTAGAAAAGTAGTGTTATAATTTCCCGTTCTTTAAGTAATTTTCAAAGAAATGAAGAATCCTAAGAATAATTATATAGGAAGGCCATGTGGCCATATTATCCTTTTAAAATCTCTATAAAATTTATTTCAATTTTTCTTTTAAACCTCTTTTTCTCTCTTATTTACAAGTCTAGTAAATGATTTGGATAGACATACTATTTAGATAATTATATCAACCATAAGGTTCCTACAAGAAATTGACTCCTTTGACAACGTCTTGTGGAACTATCATTTCCTTTGTTAATTTTCCAAAATGAGTTCATGTTGTTCCCATTATTACATGTCTAAGAAAGTAATTGGTATTGTCATCACTATGGTTATATCCATATGGCTCTATTCTTAAGTATCTTTTATTACTTATCCACTATGATGCTCTTATCTTTTTTCTTCCACAAGCTTTACACTCAATCTTTTATCCTTGTTCAAATTTCCACACCCATCTATTACTATTGTAAAGTTTTTTTCAAGACTAACTGCATCCCACTTATTTTAAAAACCTATCATCTTTTTTTATTTTGATCTCCTTCACATTAACTAGTTGGCTTTCAAATTTCTACACCCATCTATTACTATTGTAAGGCATTTAGGAAGACTACTTGAATTCCACTTATTTTATTAACTTATCATTATTTTTCTTTTTATCTCCTTCTGATTAAGTAGTAGCCTTTTCTTTTCTATTTCAAACTTTTAATTGAAATTAAATGAATGAAATTTCTCTTAAATATTAATTATAGGTTTGCAATAATCTTCAAGTGTGATTACAAATTCTTGCATCTTCAACAATTGAAAATTCAATTTGAATACGTTAGATGGTTTATATTGCATTAAGATTACTTTCAAGCTTAGGTCAATCCTAGATTGGAAATTCTAATTTCCCTTAGTTTGTTATTCCTCTAGGTAGGAATTAGATCTATAGGTTCATATCTAATGTACACATAATCTACTTCTTCCAAATTTCTTATAAAATAACTTATATAATAATTTAATTGTACTCTTAATTCCTCCTAGAAAACATTCTAGAACTTCTATCATCATAAATAATTTATTTTGAAGGCTTATATAATACTCCATGTACAAACCCTAGATCAATGTGCCCTCTCAAATTACTATGTATGTCATGCCTCCAATGCCAACTCAATCTAGAGCATTAATGAATGAGGTTTGTTGGTGATACTGTTGATTCAACCTTGTAGATCACATTTAATGTAGAGGGGAAGGCAGTGGATGGAAAAGGAATCGACATACATACCTTACTTGCGACATGGATTCAAACATTATTAGTTAGGGTGACATTCATTCCCACATTCAAATTACTCTGTAGGTGGTTGTTCTCTATTGCATTTGCAAAGTAGAGAAGGTTAATGGCCTCCGCACTGAGGGAAGAGATTTTTCTTACATGATAGCTATCGTCTCTGAACAGGGATGTGCTAGGAGAGGAGGGAAAGAAAGAGGCCATCAACGTCCCCCACCATGGAATGGCCAAGGGGTGGAACAATTTGATGAAGATTTTCCACGATATATTAGACACCTGGTCACATTTATGGACACGTAAGGTCTTAGGAACTCTAGCAATGGTCATGAGGAAGTCTAGAACTTGCTTTCTTGTTAGAGGGATCGAGAATAGGTCATGTGTGTTAGGGAAAGAAGAATTTTTGACATATATCTCCATCTAGTCGATGCTCGCTCTACTTTCAGGGTCATGTCACATGCTTGAGGAATTCAATTCCCTCCTCCACCCCGTCCTCTAGGTTCCTCCAACTCGGCGAACAATTGGGATAATGGAAACTTGATTTGTCAAAGTACCAAGCCTACTAACCTTAAACATCTCGGGTTTCAAAAAAAGAAGGAAAATTTACGAGGTTGTCAAAACACTTTCAACCATATGGAGAAGGAGCAAACTTGCTGCAACAAGACAGTCTTTGCAAACCATCCCATAGGTGAAACCTTTGAGAAGGAGGTCAACACGAGCATAGGGGTTGTTTTTTTAGTGGGAATGACCTCCATGCCTACAAGAAGGCTATGATGACCTCAAGTAAGTGTTACCAATATTTCTATGAATATCAAAGAAAAGCATTCTCGAGACTTTTCTTGTGGCATTTTGTTCTCATTTCCTACTCATTTTATAATACTATTCTTTTTGCTATGGTTCTATGATGTCAAAAGTTGGTCTTAAGACTCTCAAGGAGACCACCCAGTTTCGCACTTAAAGGTAGATGCAAGCATGCTTTAAGATAAGAATGTTTACATAGAAGACATCTCAAATACATTTCGCTAATGTTTATCCATACATATACACTATGTTACAAGTTGCTAATGTTTATCCATACATATACACTAGGTTTCGTTAATGTTTATCCATACATATACACTATGTTACAAGTTGGTAATGTTTATCCATACATATACACTATGTTACAGGTTATCCTAATAAAAAAATACATATTATTTCTTATAATTTACAATATTTTAAAATTTTAATAATTTAATGATAGATCAATTTAATACTCAAATACTCACTCAAATGTTATAAATTACACCACTAAAATTTATATGGTAAAAAGAATTTAACTACTAAGTAAACCAAAAGGATAATAAGATGCCTGAAAAAGAAATGCACGCAAATTATACACGTCGAAGAAAATACGAACTTTCTATCCTGCTGAAATATACCTATATATACCTGTGTATTCTATGATACCAACACCTATCTGTAATGATATCCCGAAATTTGATACTTTAACAATCTGCTTTACTTTCGGATTTGCCACTCTCGGAATCCAGACATACAGGTTTGGTTCGAAATAAATATTAAATAGAATGACCCCATACATATATATATATAATATGCAATCCATTTCCTTCGAAAATATTTTTGAGCGGAAGTGGTTCAAAATGTATCCGTGGTTACATTCAGAAACGTATATTTGCATCGTTCAGCTCGCACCTTTATACCATTGTCACCCTCTCGAACAACACCAATACTGTTTTAGGGAAAGAAAAGAATTTATGCATTTAGGGAAATGAGCAAAGAATGTTAAAAGAATTTATGCATTTAGGGAAATGAGTAAAGAATGTTACGCACGCGTGCAGTTAATGTAGTTCAGTGAACAAGAGCGCAGTGTCACCTGATCTGCCCTTCATTTCCAGTAATGTCGCCAATACTGTCCATCTTCTATCGATCTTGAAAAGTCAAAGAAGAAGCAGCCGAACGGTGGTAATGCAGTGAATATAATCAAATGGAAGAACTCTGTCGAGGTGCCCCTGTAATGTAGTAAAATAAAAGGCGCAGCGAGCCGAAGATAAAGTGGGAAGAACTGCCTCGAGGAGCCCCCGTAATAAAATAAAAGGCGCAGTGGGCCAAAGATAAAGTGGGAAGGACTACCACGAGGCGCCCCTGCAATAAAACAAAAGGCGCAGCCGGCCGAACATAGGGTTTCGCTTCACTAGTTTCGTTTTACTCGATGTTTACCTAACGAAGAAGGCCACCAGTTTCATTGTCGAGTTTCCATGACGTAATTCATATATTGGACGGAGCCTTAATTCATTTGATCAGAACCATTGATAATTTGAACGCAGATAATTTGCATATTTCATGGAGATCACATGATAATGGGCCGTATTTACAAATCTCGTGGACATCACATTGGCCCGCGTTGAGATAACCTGGCACTGCCGTGATAATCCGTTTTCCGGTGATAAATGACATATACTACACGTGATAACCAGCGTATTTGATGATAATTCGCTTATCAATTGATAATGTGCGTATCATCTGATAACTCGCGTATTCAGCTCTGATAACTCGCATATTGGTGGTGATAACTCGCATAACGGAGAGAGAACCGAGATATTTGGTATTTTTGGTGGTCATTAACAGCAAATTGGTCGGAAAACACTCGTGTAAACGGCAAAGTTGACCCGCATGTCATGCGGTGATAACCAGCGTATCTGGGTAGTTAAGACTTGATAATCTGCGTACCGATTGATAAATCGCGTATCCGATCGTTATAACTCGAGTATTCCTTGACAAATCACGTATCGTGTTATTATTCGTGTTTGTAGTTATAACGCGGTTATCAATTGATAATAACTCGCATATTGGATAGGTAACTTCACACATCAGCCGTGGTAATCGGCATGTTCCTCGGTGATAACCCGCGTATCGAGTGATAATTTGCATATTAACGGATGATAATTCGCATTTTGGTGAGTCAAGTCGCGCATCAACGGTGGTAATCGTCATGTTCGGCGGTGATAAGATAGCCCGCGTGACAAAACACAAATCCAGGCGAGAAAACATGCATATCCATGGAGATATCCAGCGCATAAACAGAGAAGAAAATTTAGTCGCATAACAGAGAAGAAGTCGGAGATAATCCACATGCCCTCGACACATCCTGATTGAACCACAGGCGGAAAAGAATGCCAGATCCGGAGGCGGAGGCGGAGGCGGAGGCAGGGGAGGATGAGGATCCATGATAACAATTTATATTTTTAATGAGGAGTTATCTTGGGCTTTGCTTGAATCATATTTATATTGATAGAACGGGAGGCAGAGGAGGATAAATAATAACAATTATCCGATGGAGTTTTGCTTCATTAAAAGTTCACAGACTCTAGAAGTTGCAGACATTGCAGGGCTGCAACCAAATTGGCAAATAATCGAGAAGAAGCTGGATGCTTTTAGATACGGCACGAGGAGAGTGGTTGTATACTTATTTTCGGGAAATCCAAAGACCGGTGAGCTCGGTATATCATTTTTAATGCTTTACATTGACAAGTCTACTTAATTGAAACTGTGTGTCTGACTTTCTCGGCTACTCCTATTATATTCAAATCTTAACTGATGTAAATGAGATTAGTATTTATGTATACAGGGGAGCCCAATATTTGCAGCGTCACCTACCTCTCAAGTTTTGATATTGTTTTTCTCGAAACCTTCGTATTTCTTTTAAACTTTCCGCCTTTTTGTTCATTTGATGTTGTGCTCGCATGTCTCATACTCTTAGACAGATATAAAACTAGACAATCCATTTATATGAACAGATAAAATACCTTTCCTGTGTCTTGCTAAAGGTTAACTCTTCAACATTTTCACAAAATTGGAATCCATTGTTTCTGTTATCAGATCTATCGTGAGTGTTTCAATTGACTGTTTCAGTTCAATATTATATGTTAAATAAGGTGTTTTTATATATATATATATATAATAAGTATTTAATGAATCATTACACTTTTATTGTTATAATTTTATATATTGGGTGATTGTGTGCGAAGCCTGTAACGGCAGAATAATCTAATTATCCGTTGGGTCAATGGACTATTGCAGATCAATATTGAACTATAAATCATGTTTTATATATATTAAGAAAAAAAATATTTAACAACATTACCCTTTAGTATTTATTATTATATTTTTGTTTATAGAGTGATTATGTGTGAAGCGCGTAATGGCGAGAATAATTTAGTAGTCGCTTCATTGGTCTACGCTGGGTACTTATAAATTGGAAATTCCTATTGGATATGGTAGAATCAATTTTGTTTTAGGTGAGTTTTATACTTTAAAACTTCACAATAATGAGATATATTATTATAATGAATTGATTAATAATGAGATATATGATTATTAAGTTATATTTCTTATTTCTAAATATTTTTATAATTTTTGAAATTTTTTAAGAGATGGTGAGTTTATTTTAAAATACATAAATAATTTAATATTAAAAAAATCTAGAACATTATAATTATAATTATAATATAAAATAAAAAATCTAGCATTTCAAAAAAATATTCTTTGAAGAAAAAAAAAAAACCTACTTAAACATATTTCAAAAAATAAAAAACATTAAATAATTGTCATAACACCTATCCTAACTGAAACAAAAAAAATCTTTATTTAATTAATCATTTACTTTTTATTTAATTAACCTTTTTAAACTTTAGTTTACAATATGGTGTGTATTAAATTTTAATTTTTATTATGGCGGAACTTATGCCTATGTTAGGGGTAGACTAAAAATTGGAGTTGGCATTGTCAACCTATCACAAGGGTGAGGTTCACAATAGTTCTATGGTAGGTGGTAATTCATTTTTCCAACAAATGGTTGCAACTCCATCATTAGATTCAATCCACGTGTTTTGATGGCACAGGGGTGCTGAGGGTAGCTTTTAGGTAACTGCCTCACATTCATGAGGGTAGTTTTGGGGTATCCACACTGCACTCTCAATGGATCTCCAACTCATTTGAACCCTATCCTATCTGAAACGTCTCTGTAGCACCACAAAACCCAAATCTTCATTCCAGTGGTTCAATCATTCCATTTCCCAACATCAAGTACTCTTGATGTCAAGTTACAAGGTTTTTTTTCTTTTTCTTCTCTAGGTATGGGTTGCCTAGGCTGCCTTTTATACAAAATACAAGGCTTTAATCATAAAATAAATATTATTGTGCACTAACAACAACAACTAACCCCGTCCACTTCTTTTTGCAACAGCTACCCACTGGTAAGTTTACATGAGGAATTATCTGAAAGTAAATCTTTAGTTTTGAGTTTATCATTATTTGTTTTTAGATAAATTCTCCTTACCCATTTCCTTTCACGGTGTAGTTCTCAAGTTCTTGGTTTTGTCAAAGGTTTTAGCAAGAAAGTTCACTTACGAGAGTAATTATGTTATGAGAATACTTCTCTTTGTTTTGTGCACTTCCCTCTTCAATTTTTCCACGAACCAATTGGTTCTTTTTGGGTTTTCCATGGATGCAAGGGCTGGTTTCTGCAGGGAAAAAACCTCGCCAGTGTAGCAAGCACTACAAGCTTCTGGGGTTATTCACGACATGTTTCTTTTCGATTCTATAGGTGTTCATTTAACCTTTACTATTATTATCTATTAGTTAGCAATTATGAGACAAAGCCTTGGGTTTGGGGAAATAACCTCGTTTATAGGATGTGGGCTTTTGAAATTTTCTTGCTAATTACACATAGACATGCTAAATAGGTGGTGTAGTGCTGCACTAAGGAACCTGGTTATAGAGGAAGTTTGTAGCTTTGATTTTTTATCTTTGTTCCAAATTTAATGGAAATGTCTGACCATGGCTATACTACAAGTAGCAACCTTTCGCAGACTTATTATTTGCAATTTTGTGTTATTTATTTAATGCAAGGGTTTCTTTTATGATACTACTATTTGTGGAAAAGAAATCGATTATCGTTGTCGAATTAAAAACAAGGTATTACTCTTACAAAACCTTCTTTAATTTTCCATCATGCAACTCGATTATTGCTATTGATTGTATCTCTTGTATTAGTTTTCTTTTTTAAATTTGTTTCAATGCCTAACTACAAGGTTCTTTGTCTCACAATACCCCTCTACTGTAGCATGGATTAGTCAAGACCCCAGGAATGCTTTTTAGGTTGTTGGGTTTTTGTGGCTAGGCCATACGACTAACATGGGTCTTTATGTTTTTGTTATTTAGTTTCATGGCAAAGTTTCACCACTACAGTTTTCCCTCTATCTCACAGAGACTTATTTATAATATTTTTCTTATAATACAATTACAATTTACAAATAAGTTTTCTTTGTTTCTATATATAAATATATATATATAATCTCGACTCTAATAGTAGTTGCAAAGAAAAAAACTAATTACTTATCCAAAATATTTATCTACTTTACTGTTATTTCTTCCTATAGAGGAAACAAAAAAATTTCATCATTACTTCAAAACTTTATTATTTCATTAGTAATTTCAACTCAAAATATTACATATATATACCATATCTTTCATAATAGAACTAATGATAGTTTATGTTTCAATTATACTAATCTATATAAGTTCAACCCACCATGGAATTAAAGTGGGACGAAGACTCCTCCAACCAACTAGTGAGCTTGGAAATTACATCTAGATCTCTCCCCGAGCCTTTTTAATTTCTAGAGTAACTGTCTCATAGTAGTTTGTTCTTATTCCTCAAGAATCCATCTTAGAACTTAGAAACGTTCTTCCATTGGCTCTTGTCCAGCTCAAGAACACCATGCAACAACATCTTGTTTAACCTTGGCATTGCCTTGCTCAAGATTTCCTCTCTCCTTCACTTGTTTCTCTTCTCATATTTAGTCTCTATTCTCTATAGGAGGACAAAGTAACTATCTTAACTGCTTGGAAATTAAAGATTCTCTTCTCGTTCCTAAAGTTTCATTGCTAGACTTTCACCATGTCTAGAATATACCACGTCTTGAATCGTAAAAGTAAATATTATATATTTAAGAAATATTGTAATATGGTATTATGTTATATTATATTGACTCTGCCCACTTACATAAAAGAAAATAATAATTATAGTTATTAATAATCACTGTAGATATGTCTTAACTTGAATCTACCTAGAGGATAGAAAGATAAAATCTTTTGGGATCAAATCTTTTGAAGTGTAAACTTTGTTTAGAGTGAAAAAAAATTAATCTTTCTTGGATCTTAAATTAAGATAGATTTAATTTAATTAATTATCATTCAAATAAAATCAATCTAATTCTCAAAATTAATTAATAAATTTAGTATTATATTAACTTTATAATTTTTAAACTTCACATATTTAATAAGTTAATTTGCTAATAAAAACCTAATAATTTAATTAATAATCATTCAATTAAAAAAAAATATAATTCAAAATTAATTAATAAATTTAGTATTATATTAACTATAACTTTTAGGCTTCACATATTTAATAAGTTAATTTGTTAATGCAAAACCCAAAATATAAAATCCATTAAGTAAAAAAAATTACGACGAAGAAACCTTAAGCCAAACATATTAAAGGTTTAGCATATCTCTTATATGTCCTAGATATCCTTAAAGGGTTATCTTAAGGGGCATAAGATATTTTCTTTATTTTTTGTCACACATAATAGCGTAATATTTTTATAATATTTGTAATTCATTTAAAATTAATAATAAAAATCAAAGATTATATTATATATTTACAAAATTTAAATTATTGTTAATAATTTGACTTTATTGCCTTATGGAATATATGATACAATTGGGATAACATTCATGTCACTATATAGTCAAATATTGAATACCATATATGATTGATAATTGCAATGAATTTGTTACGGTGTATAAACACATTTAATCTGGTGATTTGAAAATTTTTAAATATTATTAATAATAATTATCATCTATAACGTGATTTAAACATAAAATTTAGAATTATAATAAAATATTTGAAATATGTTTTTCATATTAATTTAATTAACAATGATTAATGGGAGAATATTATAACTAACAATAATTAATGGGTGAATGAGAAAATTTGGACCTCCATAAATATTTTATACATGTTTATTCTAAACATATTTTTATGGTATCACAAAGAAATAGATGAAGATTAAATTTCAAAATAATTGGTTATTTTTAATTTTAATTAAATTGATTAATTAAGAAATATATAAATAATGAAAATAATATTTTTAGAATAGTTGTTACATTTTTTCCATTTTGATTAATTAAAAAAAGATAAATTATATGAACTAGAATGGTACTAAATGAGTTATATTTTTTTGGGTATATGGTATTGATAAATCATGTATTGTAAAA
>APFE031209840.1:0-13287 GCA_000404065.3 Pinus taeda
ATTCTCTTTGTTGTCTGTGACATCAAACTCAAAATCCCCTTTAGCTTCATTTGAAATCTCCCTAGGGCTAGAGCAATGGCTTGCTTAACAAATCTGGCCAGATCTTTACCGCTGGAGTTATTATCATGTATATTGTTCTCTTTTTCCATACCATCAACAAAACATCAACTTCTTCAATGTTGGGGAAGTTCTAGCCTTGGAAGGTGAGATGGATGGTCTTGTTACAATCCTTGTAGCAAACAACAATTAAATCTAGTGGGTGAGTCATATTCTTAGAGAAGACTCGTTGTTTGCATACTCAAACATAAAATTGAACCTTCGATCCTTAAAATTTTGATGTAAATTTCTTCTTTAAAAAACAATAAGCCATTTGGTCTCGTAATATGCAATGGCATCAAGTCCACTACCCTTGCAATCCTGTAGTAAAATCACATTGAAGATGATTTTTTTTTTGCAAAATTGGGGTTGATTAAGACAATCCTGAAAACATATCTATTTAAACTAGCTAGCTCTTGGGATAATTTATTCATCTAGGGGACTGTTAAGAAATTGGGAGCTCTCATTGTCATGTTACAGGAAAAGCGCTGAATGCAGAAATCAGGTGGTGAAACAGTCTGTCCCATAGGCTATCTTTAGCCTTATGGACATTAACATTCCTTCTTCTTCTTCTTCTTCTAGGAATGGAATCTACAGTCATGTATGACTTTGATCTGCTCACCGCAAGTTGAATCATGTTCAGACTTCAAAATTTCCTTAAAACGACTAATGCCTTCAGGGTTTCACACATGATCAAAGCATAGGAATCCCAAAATATTTTTTTGATCTCCTTCTTTGTCTTTAGCATATATGAATTTATGAACCTGCATTTGGGAAGGATTAGGAAAATAATAATCAGTTGCATTTTAATATCTTTTGAGGGAGTGATCCTAGTTTTGACTATGGTCTCAAGGGTGAAGAAATAGTTCTAGCTTTTTGTTATGGCACGATTTGTCCCTAAAACGTGTAAGGTCTTCACTCGATGAAAAATATGCAGAACTTAGAAGACAAACCACTGTCACCTCATTCTATCTTCCCACTCTTCAAGATGATCTACGACCACCACTAGGGCGGCTTCCCTATAAAATGATTCATCTTCTATGACTTATAGGTGCCCAACAACAAAAGGGATTGTCAATCCTCTGTTTATAATTGAATATATTATGAAGATATTCTGTTATAATGAGGCTGAAGATTAATATTTATATTCTTAGGAACGTAGTGCTTCAAGGGTACTGTGGTTTGTGCATAAAGTATTGGTGGATTTCAAGAGGAGTTGTCGCAAGGTAGAGTCACCCACTTTCGACATTTCTATCACAAGACAAAAACACAGAATGGAGTGGCAGGGGGACAGCCTCGGTAGACTACTCTTTCAAGAAAACAATGAATCCATCCATGCCCATTCACTAATAGGGGATAGATAATCTGGAATCATGATGAAAATTTCAGTAATTTCACTTTATCATTAACCATTGGTTCTCTTGATATAACAGTGATAAGTGATAAGAAAAATTTAGCTTTACTTTACAGTATCATTATCAAAGTCATTGAAATATTGGCAATTGAAAAATAACATCAGAAAGTATACTGCAACCACTAGTCCCAGGGCAGTTGAGCTAAAACATAATGGCAGGCCTCAAAGAGTAACCGGGGGTAGGCTTGGGTCTTATCTATGTGTTTTTTTTTTTTGTATTCCACTGCATATGAATTGTTAAGTGACAATGTATCTTGGTGAAAGTAAACTAGGTTTCAATTCTCAGATATTCATCTAAGTAGTTGCAGAGTCTCATCGAAATTTAACACGGTTCCTTGGACAACTATGTACTTGGTGCTTGCACATTTCTAAAAGTTGATATTTATGCAGCAAATTGTTTCTATGACATCATTCATGTCTTTGAGAATTCTACATATTTATTATTTTTTAGCTTTTTTGAATTAATATAAACATTAAGATTGCTATACCCAATCCACCATTCCCTAAGAAATTTGGGGGTGAACTCTACCCATCCCAGACACCTGTACCCCCATCTCATGAGTCTGCACTCCAGAAACTTGTGCAACATAGAATATAAATACAGAAAATGGGATGCCTCAACTCGTACACTTTAATCCAGCGTGTATGAGAGTTTTAGCTTGGAATCTAATAGGCTGTCAAAGTTTGGTTTCCTCAGAAGGTGCTCACTCAAATTTAGCATAGTTGTTTGTTCAACCCTTCTTTTGGTTTAGAAGTGCCACTGAGTTTAATGTTCTTTAATTCCAGCAACTGCTAAGTTCAGTTCAAATTTCATGTAGGAGAAGAGCATGAATCCGTTTTAAAATCATGCTCGTGAACTTCAGTTCAACTTAGAATACCAGAGTTTTCACAGGCCTTTCACTCTTTCACAAATTTTGGCCAGTGTATAACAGTTTTCTCTGCAACATCAATACAGGCTTGGACCGTATAGCTGATGCCTCTGCTGTGATTTCCTTAACCAGATCTTTGAGATTTTGGACCAGAACTATAGTGGATGTCCCAGATTTATTTTAATCATTCATAATTGCAGCAAGTAGGCTATTTAAAGGAATTCATCTGCATTTTAGATGTAGACAAAACTGCATTATTTGAACATTTCTATGGCTTTTCAGTTTCTCTTGGACACTTCTATCCACTAAAAGATATTCTTGAGTGTCCACCTCACATATCAAAGACGCATGAGTTGCATGACCTTGAATGTATAACCAAAATCATATAAAAACAAATCAAATGGATTTAATTATTTTTGAAACCTTATAACTACAAAGCATGCATATGGACAACCTTTTCTCCTCACAACACCTCTAAATATGTTCTTAGTAGGATATTTTGAGCACTTGGAGCATACATCTTGACCTTAAAGTTACACTTGACACAGACTACACCCAATGCAATAAGCAGAAAAATTATTCAGAATCATTATTTATGCAATGTCAAAATGTCAATCATTTAAGTAAGCAGCCTAGAAACCCTTGATTTGCCCATATCCAGTCCTTTCTCTTATAACTAGCTTTCTCAAACCCCTCTAATTTGACAATCCTCTTTGTTGTCTGTGACTTTGGACTCAAAATCCCCTATAGCTTCATTGGAACTCTTCCTGGGGCCAGACCAATGGCTTGCTCAAGAGATCTGCCCAGATGTTTACCGCTGGACTTATTATCATGCATAATGTTATTATCATTGTTCTCTTTTTCGACAACATCAGCAAAACATCAACTTATCTAATGTTGGGGAAGTTCTGGCATTGGAAGGTGAGATGGATGGCCTTCTTGCAATCCTTGTGGCAAACTCCGATTCAATCGAGTGGGTGAGTCATATTCTTAGAGAAGACTCGTTCATGTGCATACTCAAGCATAGAATTAAACCTTCAATCCTTAAAATTTTGAGATAAATTTCAGAGTTTGAAAGTCCGGGATCGCCTTGGAATTCATGGGCCAAATCCAACCTAACATATATTGGCTGATATTGTTCAACCCAAAAAAAGTATATCTAAGCTTCTATATTTTAGACTTTCATAAGCAGAAGTTACATGCTTGAGGTGCTCTTTGCAAACCCATTTCTGGGATGCTACGAGCCATTATATTTCCAGGGATAGTTTCTAAAACCAGATCTTTTAAAACATGTTTGATTTTCTCATTCACGGATGGATGACTCTTGATTTGCCAGTTAATATATTTTGCAGAATAGTTGCCAGTATTAAAAATGTTGCAGTGTAAATGAACACAAGTTATCTGCTTTTTTTAATTATATATGATAGAAAAACATGTTGAGTATTAGGAAATAGATAATTGTCTACTTATTTAACATGAA
Organism: Pinus taeda; assembly: GCA_000404065.3. NCBI lineage: Eukaryota > Viridiplantae > Streptophyta > Pinopsida > Pinales > Pinaceae > Pinus > Pinus taeda. The sequence goes on from APFE031209840.1 coordinate 3,860, forward strand.
TTTATTGTTATTTGTTTTTCAGGTATTTGAAGTGTAAAAAATGGTGCAAAAGTGGCATTTATGCATTGAAGTGTCTTGCTTTCCAAATCCAGGTCGAGCAATTATTAAATTTGTCCTTTACAATATGGCAACAAATCATTTAATTCATGGAAATAGAGAAGTGCCTGGAATGACGACAAAAAATGAGGCATATTACATTGCCCTTGTTGAAGGATTAAAAGAGGCAAAACAACATGAGGTCAATGATATTGAAGTCTTCACCAACTCGGAGTTGATATGTAATCAGATGAAAGGCATCTATCGGGTTCGGAAGGACAATTTAAAACCTCTTCATAAGGAAGCAATAAATTGGAGTTGTCAATTTCAACATTTTACCATCAATCACTCTGTAGATACTGAAAAGATGTCCACTGATATAATGTCTAGAGCATTTTTAAGCACATATGTAGATGCAAAATATGACATAGGATCACCATCCACTGCAACAGAAATCATTGATCACCATCAATATAAATCCCCATTGTGTGAATGGGTTGTCGTTATCATTTTTCTGGGGTCTATCATAGCATGGTTCTTTCATTAAAGAAGAACCTATTAATGTTTTATTTTTCCCCAACACGCAATGATTACAATTTTTTGTATAGGAGACAAATTTATGGACAAATGTAATATATTCCATGTACATGGACAAACGTATTTTGAGAAAAGTAATTGGTTCATGATTTTGTGATTATCATCAATACATTATGATGTTGTCTAATCCTTCCAAACACCTTCTCAGATCTTTGTTTCTGGAGAGATATTGATATGCTATGTGATTTGTTCATTGGTTGTTGATCAATGATGAAAGGTTTCTTGTATTTAAAGAATCTATCAATAAACAGATAACATGTGTGATGAGCTATTCTGTTGAGAATCTCATTTTTTGAATGGTGTAATAAGAAAAGGATAGGTTTGTATCAAACAAGTGACAGTTATCTGAAGAAGAAAGAAGTACTGAAGTTTCTTAGCAGATTCCTTAAAATGGATTTGACGTAACATGTGAAACTCTTAAAAAAAGTGTGATAGTTATCTGAAGAAGAAAGAGGTAGGTTTCATGATGGTATGGGAAGTACTGTTTGAAATTTTATTTTTTAATTTAAATGTGTTTGTTTCCTCCTAGGGTTTTGGAGAGAAGCAACTTGTATCGTTAGGTGATAAGCTCTCTGTTATTTCTTCTCAGTAAATGTTCAATTATACCATTTGTTTTTTAAAAGTCATAGTTAACTCTTACATTTAGGCATATTTTCCCAGGTCAAGTTTGGTTAAGAAAGAAATTGTTAAAATAGGATAATTAGCAATGCTTCGGTATTTTTCCTTTTCCGATAGTATTTGGTTAGAATTTGGCAACTTCTGTCAATAAATATTAGCTGATTCGTTAAAATAGGCTTGATGTAACATGTAGAACTATTAAAAAAAAGTGATAGTTATCTGAAGAAGAAAGAGGTACTGAAGTTTCTTAGCAGATTCCTTAAAATGGATTTGATGTAAGATGTAAAACTCTTAAAAAAAGTGTGATAGTTATCTGAAGAAGAAAGAGGTACTGAGGTTTCATGATGGTATGGGAAGTACTGTTTGAAATTTTATTTTTTAATTTAAATGTGTTTGTTTCCTCCTAGGGTTTTGGAGAGAAGCAACTTGTATCATTAGGTAATAAGCTCTCTATTAATTCTTCTTAGTAAATGTTCAGTTATACCATTTGTTTTTTAAAAGTCATAGTTAACTCTTACATTTAGGCATATTTTCCCAGGTCAAGTTTGGTTAAGAAAGATATTGTTAAAATTATAAATTTGAGCTATGTGGTTTCCATAATCCAAAAGCCCCATTGAATCCACAAGGGTAAGATCACAATCTCATCCAAACTTGTATACCCAGATTCTGACAAAGAAAACAAAACCTAGAAGAGTTAGACAACCATATTTAACTATTGTAAGCAACATTTCAATCCAAGGAAAAACAACCATATTTAACTATTGTAAGCAACATTTCAATCCAAGGAAAAATTATCATTGGTTCAAATTTATTTGGTGCTGTCAAGTTAACACAGTAATCAATGGTGTTGGTCGGTGGTAGAGTTCTTGTTTTTTTTTTTCTGAAAATGTTTGCATCGTGTTTGAGGGTGCTTTATGCATGGTGTGACGCCTACCATCGGTTGAAACCTAGAGGACACTTGGAGAACTTTGCTTAAAGATATTGTATTTGGCAAGCTTGGTGAAATATTAGGGATGGACTTGTTAGTGTTCATGATAGCTTGTTGTGGAGTCTTTCGGGTGTTTGGACAGCTTAGTGGAATGCCTTGTAGACCTTTGTATTACTGGTTAGGGTTTGTTATTGATAGTTGCCACCCTACCTAGTGTTTGGAAAACATTGGAGAGTCCTAGCATGTGAAAAGCTCAGAGTATCATGTATCAACTTGTAATACATTACGAGTGTGTACTTGTAAATTCATTCTTATGTATATGTGAGGGTGTTTGACCGTCCAATTTTTTTATACTTGCAGCATATAATGTCACCATTTTAAATGAGTAGTTTATAGGGTTGCTTGGTATCCAAATCTATCATGAACAGTTAGCTGATTTAACAAACATAAAAGATAATTGGGCGGTTTTATAGCTGAAATAAAATTGTTACAATTAAATAATATTAAAATATATTGAATCCTAGGATTCATGTTGGGAAAATATTTAGCTTGGAAGTACAATTGATCAATGTATTTTATTGGACTACATTGTATATTTGGTTGGACAGAAGTAAAATATACCACTGTAAGTTATATTTCAGATTCAACCTTAGGACTGAATGTTCAACAAATAGGTTCTGAAAATTTTCCAAAGACAAAGTGAGCTAATCTTGTAGCAGAATGAACCCTCTTGGACAAAATAAGCTAATCTCACCCTACCTAGGGTTTGGAAAACATTGGAGAGTCCTAGCATGTGAAAAGCTCAGAGTATCATGTATCAACGTGTAATACATTACCAGTGTGTACTTGTAACTTCATTCTTATGTATATGTGAGGGTGTTTGACCGTCCAATTTTTTTATACTTGCAGCGTATAATGTCATCATTTTAAACGAGTAGTTTATAGGGTTGTCTGGTATCCAAATCTATCATGAACAGTTAGCTGATTTAACAAACATAAAAGATAATTGGGGCGTTTTATAGCTGAAATAAAATTGTTACAATTAAATAATATTAAAATATATTGAATCCTAGGATTCATGTTGGGAAAATATTTAGCTTGGAAGTACAATTGATCAGTGTATTTTATTGGACTACATTGTATATTTGGTTGGATAGAAGTAAAATATACCACTGTAAGTTATATTTTAGATTCAACCTTAGGACTGAATGTTCAACAAATAGGTTCTGAAAATTTTCCAAAGGCAAAGTGAGCTAATCTTGTAGCAGAATGAACCCTCTTGGACACAATAAGCTAATCTCACCCTACCTAGGGTTTGGAAAACATTGGAGAGTCCTAGCATGTGAAAAGCTCAGAGTATCATGTATCAACGTGTAATACATTACCAGTGTGTACTTGTAACTTCATTCTTATGTATATGTGAGGGTGTTTGACCGTCCAATTTTTTTATACTTGCAGCGTATAATGTCATCATTTTAAACGAGTAGTTTATAGGGTTGTCTGGTATCCAAATCTATCATGAACAGTTAGCTGATTTAACAAACATAAAAGATAATTGGGGCGTTTTATAGCTGAAATAAAATTGTTACAATTAAATAATATTAAAATATATTGAATCCTAGGATTCATGTTGGGAAAATATTTAGCTTGGAAGTACAATTGATCAGTGTATTTTATTGGACTACATTGTATATTTGGTTGGATAGAAGTAAAATATACCACTGTAAGTTATATTTTAGATTCAACCTTAGGACTGAATGTTCAACAAATAGGTTCTGAAAATTTTCCAAAGGCAAAGTGAGCTAATCTTGTAGCAGAATGAACCCTCTTGGACACAATAAGCTAATCTCACCCTACCTAGGGTTTGGAAAACATTGGAGAGTCCTAGCATGTGAAAAGCTCAGAGTATCATGTATCAACGTGTAATACATTACCAGTGTGTACTTGTAACTTCATTCTTATGTATATGTGAGGGTGTTTGACCGTCCAATTTTTTTATACTTGCATCGTATAATGTCATCATTTTAAATGAGTAGTTTATACGGTTGTCTGGTATCCAAATCTATCATGAACAGTTAGCTGATTTAACAAACATAAAAGATAATTGGGTGGTTTTATAGCTGAAATAAAATTGTTACAATTAAATAATATTAAAATATATTGAATCCTAGGATTCATGTTGGGAAAATATTTAGCTTGGAAGTACAATTGATCAGTGTATTTTATTGGACTAAATTGTATATTTGGTTGGAAAGAAGTAAAATATACCACTGTAAGTTATATTTCAGATTCAACCTTAGGACTGAATGTTCAACAAATAGGTTCTGAAAATTTTCCAAAGACAAAGTGAGCTAATCTTGTAGTAGAATGAACCCTCTTGGACAAAATAAGCTAATCTCACCCTACCTAGGGTTTGGAAAACATTGGAGAGTCCTAGCATGTGAAAAGCTCAGAGTATCATGTATCAACGTGTAATACATTACCAGTGTGTACTTGTAACTTCATTCTTATGTATATGTGAGGGTGTTTTACCGTCCAATTTTTTTATACTTGAAGCGTATAATGTCATCATTTTAAATGAGTAGTTTATAGGGTTGTCTGGTATCCAAATCTATCATGAACAGTTAGCTGATTTAACAAACATAAAAGATAATTGGGCGGTTTTATAGTTGAAATAAAATTGTTACAATTAAATAATATTAAAATATATTGAATCCTAGGATTCATGTTGGGAAAATATTTAGCTTGGAAGTACAATTGATCAGTGCATTTTATTGGACTAAATTTTATATTTGGTTGGACAAAAGTAAAATATACCACTATAAGTTATATTTCAGATTCAACCTTAGGACTGAATGTTCAACAAATAGGTTCTGAAAATTTTCCAAAGACAAAGTGAGCTAATCTTGTAGTAGAATGAACCCTCTTGGACACAATAAGCTAATATCATAACAGAAGTACCCTCTTGATTGCCATAAATCTGACAAGAATCTTGCAGTTTAAGATTTGGATGATTCAATACTTAATTTACATAGTGTAGTATTTAAACACATTAATCTAATTCAAGGTTTTATTATAAACTCTTTTTAAGCACGTTGAGAAGTTCAGGAAAAAATACGTAATATTTCAACCTTTTTTCCCATGAAATGAAATCCAGAAGAAAAAGAAATTCAGTGCAAATTAAAGGATTCATCTCGATTATGAACATTGTTGAAAGTAATTTAAAGACAAACATGTGGACATGCACATTTTTCTTGCATTATTTATGGCACTTATTGAAAAATAACAAATCATCATTCCAAGAATTGTCACTCAACAATTGATCAACCCAGTAAGATTCACCTTACATACATTAAAATTTATTGTTCATGTATCATTAGTGATGTGCACTGTAAAATCAGATTTCACATCCCAAGGTTTTGGGACGGTTGGAGAGAATAGATTATAAAAGCATACATAGATGCAATTATATTTTCAGTTCTTCTGACAATTTCATCAGAGTATTGTTGTTTAAATGAATTAAATGCATGAATGGAGGGAAGAAAAAATTCTGTAAGATTCAGCAGAAGAACATTGTGTGGCAAAATGTTTGGTGCAGAGCAGGGAGCTCAGGGACATGTGCTCCTCCAGATGCAGTTGACCCTTCAGCTCTTCCTGATCGGGAAGCTGTTTCAATAAGCTCATCTACCTTCAAGAATTGCTGCATCTGGGTTTCAGCTAAATGTGCATAATTTATTGCGGCAACTGCACATCATCAAACACATAATAATTAGACCAGATATAAATTTAACTACTGGCATTTCCATTATAAAGGAGAAACAAATTACAGTCCTTTAAAGATTAACACCCTACCTGAAGATATTGTCATTGTACTCCTTTGATACCTGCAACCAAACAAATACACAGTTAGAGTCAAAACCTCAATAGAATTGGGTTGTAACATCAAAATAAAACCATCAAGCATTCTTTCTTACACATAAGATAATGCATGGACCAAAATCTGAAGATCATCCACAGTAAAACTATTCTCATCAAGTAATACATGGTAATGAGTAGGTAATTCATATATTGGAGGTGTTGATTATATCAACCCTATTCCACATTGGATAGAGCATGCATGTAGCATCACACACCAACCTTGGTGTGATTTTGTGTTTACTTACATTTTCAAGAGATCACCTATAGTATCTTAGGGTAATTTTTCCCTTAGGGTTATCAAAAACATATAACCATAGTCACCCAGATGACTGTATTTAATTCCAATCTTAGACAGTAGTGATATTAAGTGCACAATAAACAATAGAGTACAATTCTCCACCAGTTAGCTCACAATAAACAGTAGATTACAACCCTCCACCAGTTAGGTTACAATTCCACATTCAATTGCATTGATAACTCAGGCACATGATACCAGTTCAATGATACGAAATGAGTAATATGTCCCACACTTCACTCTACAAATTCTGTCTTGTACAGTCCTAATAATTTAATAACAGAACTGTAGTAATTATTCTAACACAACCAGCTATATTTAGCTATACTGTTACTTAGCAACTCACAGTTTATCAGTTGTAAATCTTTCAGGATTCTTGGTACTGTTTCCGAGACTTGTTATGCTGCCTAGGAGGGTTTGTGACAAACCCTTCCTACCAAAATTCTTCTTGCCGTACAATAATATTCCCAGCCCTTGCTGTGCTGGCATTACTGTCGTCTCAGGAGGAAAGCCACTGCCTAGGAAGGCTGTTTGGATGCTCTGTTATCCCATCCCAAATTCTCCAATAAAATAGCCTAGGCTAATCATTCAAGGGCATTCCACATTCATCACATCACCATATAAGTGCAGTAAGTGATTTGTGTACCAGATTCTCCTGGTAATTTTGTTATTGTGAATTAAATGAAAAGTGTAAAAGAAGAGAAATTAAAGCTACCACACTTAAAACAGTCTTTCAGTTTATAAACTCAGAAATAGTACTGCCTGCACAGATAGAAACTAGAGAAGCCAAAAAATAGAAGTCCACCCCAGCAGTCAATGATAATTAAAGCCCTTCCCAGAAGATACTAATATTGGGCTCCACAAACGTGGACACTCACATCAGTTCCTCATTTTCCGAAGAAGTTAGATAAAAATGTCATAGTGCACAATGAAACAATGTCAAGTTAGTGGTTCAGGTCATTAATTGACAAGAGGAGGGATCATGTACAACACAAATGACATAAAGAAGGCATCAAAAGCATGGACAGCACCATGATTTCTTATGTAAAGGAGACAAATGTGTTGGTTGGTATGGACATATTTTTTATTTGTGTACTTTATAAAACTACAAACTTGTATTTATGTAAGCATTGAAGGTTATAGAGTATGGCAAGATGCATAATGTATTGGTTGGTATGGATGTAAGGGCTTATTTGTTTACAAGGAGAAAAAAGAAACTATAGCCTCTTGAAGTGATTCATTATGTCCATCTAAACAAAGACATGATATGCAGATCCATGATGGAAAGATAATAAATTCACACAAGCATCCAATGTATCAAACATTGAAACTTGAAGATGCAATACCAAGCTTTCAAGTGGTATCAGACCTGGGCATGGGCAAGTTTGTAATCTTCTTCAAAAATACCAAATCAGGCCTCAAAATTCCAAATAAGGGGTTTGATTTGTGTCCATGAACAGATTATGAAAAAGGTATTTTTACAACAACATAACAATGGGAAAACATAAATATACTTATCATATGATAAAGGGCCACCTGATGATGCCATAATAACCTAGCTTATCTATTCTTTTTGCATACCTCATTGATTCCCACTAGAGTTGAAGTCCTTTTGTAGATGATCAGTCATGGTAGAAGATGATGCTTCTCCACCTATTCTATAGGTACCTAGAAAAATGTCAAACATTATAGCAAAGAAATTTTCTAGAGCATCAAGGTATATGTACATACACAATTAAAGAGTGTCAAATGTACTTGGCATGGCAAGTAAGGTTGGATGGTCTTGCATCTCCCTTTGGTCTTGGGTTATTGCCATGGTTGGGGATTGTTGCATTGCTATAAAAATAAACATACCACATGTTAAATAATAGTGATGATTAAATACTTAAACCTAAAATCATGACTCTATTCAACACATGAAACTAACCTGGAACCATAGAGATGGCATTATTTGATCGATGATGTCCTCGCTTGTTGAGGTATCGAAACTTAAATGGTTCATATTCTGATGGATCAAAATTTAAATCAATTTCCAAACCATTGTTTTTTCTGCTGCTTCTTCTTCTTCTTTTCTTTGTGGGGCTAAGGAAACTCTTCTTCCTCTTCAAAGATGGATCAAGAGATTCCAATCTAGGTGTGAAGTCAAAATCAGTAACGTGCAAATTGGCTTCATCCAACATTTTTTTAAGCATATCAGTCAACTGGATTGTCTTCGCCAAAGTAGTAGGAGGATTATCTAAAATGAGATGTGTATAGCTAAACAACTCCTCCCTTGCCAAATGAAGTGCCTCGGCATCTGCATGAACAACATTTCTGGCCATAAGAGTAGCATCAACATCTTCATCATGGTTTTGAGGCTCTATATTGATCTCAGGTGGGTCATTGCATATGTTATCCTTTGCATGTTGATGAATCAATGGATTTGAATTATCCGATTGGAAATACAACCAATTAACCTTTATGGCATGCTTGCAAATGTTTCCACGGATAGACCATGGACATTCACACATTATAAAATCCTTACGATGCCAGGTGACAAGGTATTTTTTATCTCGATCTGTCTAACTTCTCACCCAATAAGCACGGGCTATGTTCTCATGAGGACAACAATCAGTATCCATAATTTTTCTTGCTCGTCCCACTGATGATTCTAGTTGCTTTTCTCTCGTGTAGTTGTTTAGAAATCCTTCTTCTTTTAAGATTTCCTTGAACCGATAACAAGGTTCAACTGTTGTTAGTGGCATATGCAATAACCAATCCATCCTCCGGGCACATTTTTTCCTTCTGTCAGATAGAAATGTTGTTTTTAGGTAACAATGGTATGACTCAACAACATTATTGGTCTCCTGATTTGCATGAGGAAACTCCCGACAACCTTTCACCCACATACCTAATTGCAAATAGAACGATGTCAGTCTCACTATATCACCTTTATAAAAGAAAAAAATGCATATAGTATGAAAAAAAATGTTTACTTACGAATCTTATCTCCAGTGACGCAATTCTTGTTGAAATAGTCTAAGAACTTCTCTTCAT
>APFE031209846.1:0-13634 GCA_000404065.3 Pinus taeda
GAAGTCCAAATTATAATATTAATCGTCCATTGGAAAGATGAGGATATCTGGTACAATATGGTCTCTTCAGGAGCTCAAAAATATTACTCCTAGCCCCTCAAAAATTCATTCTCCCATAAGTACTGAGGAAAAGGCAACGTGGTCTTCCGCACGGTGGTAGAAAACTGGTTTTTTTATGGTTTTGGGACTTTTTCACCTGTAAAATCTTGCTGAAAGTATGTTCCCCTTAGGGAAAAAAATTATTTATGAACCATGATAAATACATAAATATAAGAATGAAGTAATTTTGAGGTCTCCAACAAAAGCACAGTGTGGAGCACGATGCGTTTTCTTCTCCATGATTGTGCTAAAATATGCAAAAATTCTCAAAAGACCAAAATTCCTTAAAGAATATTCAAACTTGGTATGTGTTGTCATCAAGTGCTATGTGATGTTATGAGGGAGGCATAATCAAGCAAATATAACTTTACCTTCCATTTTTTCTTTATTAGGGTTTCATTGAGTTTCTTCTTTAACTCCGAGACCTTAACCCTAGCAATCTAGTTCCTTGTGTAATAATGGGCATCCATGTGTCTCGGCAACCTATTGTCTTTTTTATCCCTATTGAGAAGCTTCTCCAAGCAAAATTTCACCTTGTAAGGCCAAAATTCTCTATCTTCATTGATATCTATTGCAATTAGGTCAGTAGAAGTCATCTGCTCTCTTTGTTGTTGAAGTGCCCTTTTCAGGCCTCTAGTCCTTGACCTTTCCCTTGCTACTTGTTCCTGATGTTCATCTGAAACATATGCATCCATCACTGTATTTCCCTTTATATCCTCTTTGCAAAAACAAACCTTATGTTTTTCCAAAACAAGTTGATTTACCTTCAACTGCTCATTCTCTCGCTCTAAGAATGAAATCATGAAGTTTGCCTTTGATAAACTATCCTTGATACTTTCTATCTCAGCATATTTCTCCATGATGACCTACTCCATTTCCTTATTCTCCTCATTAGCCTTCAAATCAACCATGTCAGTGTCAATATGAAATGTTTCCTCATGCTCTAATGGTGCTTCATGCTCTGATTGTGATCCTTGCTTTGCTCATGTTTCTAACGTAATCTTGGCCCATTCCTCAAGATGTGGATTAAAAACAAGACTCCTTCCTTTATAATATGTCTGAGTTACTTCAGGCCTAGGTATCCTTTCAACTTCATGTCTACTCGATGGACTACCTTTCACTTGCTTAGGCGGTGCTAATGATGTACTAGGGCTTGCAAATTGACTAGTAGAAGACAAAAGAACATATGATTGAATGAAAGTTTCCCAAGTGATATTATTTTGTGTCAGATGATGCAATACAATAATATTCATGAGTGCATGGTGGAAAAGGCTCTTTTAATGGTCACTCTTCCTATGCTGCACATTTTTTTCCATCTTAGACAAACTTTTGTAGAGGTATTTGGCTAGGTTTAGTGGCTTTACCCATGTGAAATGCATGAGTAATATAACATGGTATTTGTACAATCTTGAGAATCTTCCTTCACATGTAAATTATTTCATTATAACCTTCATTATTTAGAAAATTGAATGTCAAGGAGCTGTGCAAAAGGAAAAACCTTCCTAATAGTATGTCTATAGTGGCCTTTGATGAAAGATTGATAGTTTTGGAGGTCCAAGTCGTCATTCTTAAAACATTTTGTTCCATTATTGGGTATCCCTGTAGTAGCTACTATGATTTCACCTAAAATAGTGAGAGCAATACCTTCAATGGTGACCTTGTCCCTCCTCAAATGAGTGGCAAACAAATTAGTCAATTTGGTATGGTATTTGACCTTTTGAACTAGCTCACAAAACCCTAAACAGTCTAAATTCTCAAAGTATTTCTTAGATACTAGGGAAGAAATCAGCTCCCCATTGTTTAGTGGTTCATATCTCAATATTTTACCTCCTTTGTTACAGGATTTCCTTTCCTCCTCCATTTTGACTATGAGCAAGTGAAACCCTAAGTAGGAAAATAGGTGATTAGGATGAGAGGGCAAGATGGAGGGTTTAGGGAAAGGGAAACGCGGTAGGAAAAATTGGGGACATGAACAAGGGTGTAAGGAAATTTTGGGAAGTGGAATGGGATAAAATTAGTAGAAGGTATGCTCTGGAGAATTAAAACACGGTCAAACTAAGGAAACAGAGAAAAAATAGCAAAGGGAGAAAAATAGGTTTTCAACTTGAAAAAAAAAGGAAACAAGCTTATGGAGAGATGAAGAATGTTTAAATTAGTTGCAAGAGGATGATAAATGCTTGAATTGCTGAAGAAAAACTTTTAGATCCAATGTTAGGGCTAGAACAAAGAAAACATGGCGAAGTCTAACAAAACACAGTGAAACTGATAAAATGCAGCGAAATAGTTAAGATATCCCTTGGGAGTGTTTTTGCCTCCAAAAATGCCGAGAAAATGCATTTTGGTGGATGAGAGTTTCTTTGGAAATGAATATGAGAGAGATGTAAAATGAAGTAGTCTTTATAGGTTGTAGAGCTCAATTTTATAATGGTAGGGTGGCCCACCATACATTTTCATTTTTCTTTTTGATAAACTATGTAACTTGGAACTTTTACATGCATCTTTAGAACATGAACTTATTACATCACTGGAAATATAAAATACTTTTTGAAGATTTTATAGATATGTTTTCCATCAGTAATCCTTGAAATGTTGACTTTGATGGTGAAATGACTCATTTCTTATGATTTTGATCCTATGACCTAATGATGACACAACATGGAAGAATGTGTTGAATGATGACCATGATGACTATGGGACTCTTTCAATAATGAATGACCTCACCATGATGATTTCCATTGACCATGGAGGTGAAAGGAGTAGTAATAGACCTAGAGACACTAGTTAGTGACCAAATTTTATTTTGAAAACCTAATGAAATGATAAAAATTTGAATTGAGACCCTAACAAAAACTTTGTAAGAGCACATTTGATCACTGGTGATAGACAAAACTCACTGACACTAACAAAGTAGAGAAGGGATAAGGAAAAAAATACTACAGGGATTCAGGTAGATTAGTAGCAACAATAAAAGTCAAAAGGGACCAATGGGCCATGTAAACCCAAAATAGTGGTAATCCCAACGACATTAATTGTCAATCCTGAGACAAAGGCCTTTAGAGATTGCATATGATCATATGTAGTTATATGAAAGTTTATGGGCTTCTATCCCACATAAAAAATATTATGTGATTGGATCAAACACTATTAGAAGGCAAGAGGGGAGATTGACCTACATCTAGGGTCAAAGGGTGTCAGTACTGTGTATTTATAAATATGGAGGATAGATATTGAATCTTTGAAGGAACTTCCTACTTCTTTGCATTAGCTAGAGTGTACATGCGACTGTGGATGGAAAACTTTACTCGAGGAAAGGGGACATTCACAAGAGTGCCAATTCGGGCTAATTTGTATTCATTAACTCTTGATTAATAGCTATATTTGACCCCAAAGCTCATAGCAGGTATGGTGGGAAAGATTATTAAGATATTAGACGAAATGGTACATGGAAGATATACATTGTACATAAAAAATTGTGTGGAAATAAATGTTTCTAGTGCCCTACCTAAAGCAATCAAATTGGAATTTAGGGATGAAATATGGTTATAATCCATTGATTATGAGTAGATCTCATCGAGGTGCAAACATTGTCATGAACATGGTTGTTTGATCTGAGAGTGCCCTCTAGAAAAATCTGAGTGGGGGAAGGAACCAAAACGAAAGGGTGTTGATGGCTTTTTTAGATGCAAGAAAAGTGGATGGGAAAATCGAAGATAGAAACAAAGAAATCAAGGAGGTAGAAAGCCATAGAGGAATAGTTTTGAAGTCTTGTCAGAAGAGAACCTAGAGAATCGCGGGACAAAATAAGACAAAAATGAGGAACATGTAATAGGTAAAGTGGAGGAAATGTTGTAGTAGAAAGAAGATCTTGGGAAAAACTTGGACATATTGTATCTGTCAAAAGAATTCGAAGGAGATGCTAAGATGACCCCAAGTAGAGTGGGTATAGAGGACCCAAATCTAAAGGAAGTAGTAGAGAGAGAAGGAATTGACCATTAAACTATGGTGGAGAAAGCCCAAAAATAGGGGCTAGAGGTAGTCCCAACATACCAAATGGAAAGGAACCAATATCTTTATGTGATGAGAGAAGAAGAAAAGCTAAGAGGCCAAAAACCCCCACATACAAACATAGTAGACATGGGAGTTAAGGCATCAAGGTCTTAGACAATATTAGCACCATGACACATCACCGAAAAAGTGGAAGGAAGTCCAACAATGTAGTCCTCTAGGACCCTGGAGCCATGCTAATCAACTAAAGTAATATTAGAGTGTTAAGCTCGTAACCCAATATTCATAGTTAATCATGAAAGTTTTAACATGGAATGAAAGAGGCATAAATAGCCTAAGGAAATACAGACTTATTAAGAAGAAGATTAAAATGGAATAATTGGACCTTGTTTTTTTGGAAGAAACAAAGTTTTTTGTAGAAAATATCATGAAGGTAAGTAGGAAATTAAGTAGGTATTTTAGGGTTATGGAGGTTGTATCAAAAGGTTCTGCAGGTGGATAGGCGACCTGGTGGAACCCCTGGGACCTCAAATTAATTGATGTGGAAGCCACAAGATCCTATTTATCATTGAAAATTCAAGTTATAGGGGACTTAGGGTCCCTCATGTTTATGAATGTTCACAAGCCTCAAATTTTAGGGAGAAGCTTAGTTTCTTTCAAGATATAAGGAGATTAGAAGTAGAAAATGCCACTTCCCCTCAATTCTGGGAGGGATTTAAATATGATAACCTCCTTATCAGAGAAAAAGGGTATCTAGAGACACATAGGCAAAGTCTCTATATCTTTTAAAAGATTCATTGATGACTCTAATCTAATTGACATGGAAATAACAAATGACTATTTCATGTGGAATAATAAGCATGGAGGGCAGAATCAAGTTACATCAAGGTTAGACAAATTTTTTATTTCGGAGGGGGAATACATATGGAAGCAAATCTCCTCCCTTGTGGAGGAGAAAATCATTGGTTGGTGATATTAATGACTACAATGTTAGGAACCCCTAAAAAATGACTGTTTATATTTGAGGCATTTTGTCGAGACCATTCCACCCTGATGGAAAATATCAAACAATGGTGGGGAGATCCAATCTCAATTAGAGGATCCAAGATGTACATATTGCATGCAAGGTTAAGATATATAAAATTGAAGCTAAAGCAGTGGAATAAGATGGAATTTGGTAATATCTTCCAAGAAAAAAGGGACTTGGAATTGAATATGGAAGCATTACAAAGGACATTGATGACATAGTGGTATTTATAGGAAAGGAGAAGAGAGGAGACAAAGCTTCTGAACCTTTGGGAGGAAAAATGTAGACACGAGGAAATTATATGGAGACAGAAATCATGAGTTTTATGGCTTAGGGAGGGTGACAAGAACACTAAGTTCTTTCATTAATCAATAATCACACATAGAAACTCCGATCGAATACTGGATATTAAGGATGATAGGGGGAATACCTAGGAAGGACATCAAGATATTAAACAAATCCTAGTTCAACATTTCCAAAAGATTGTAAAGGAGCCTTAGGTAGATAGGATGGAGGATTTCGAGAGGATAGTAAAACAGATCCCTACCCTGATCACAGAAGAGGATAATAAAAATTTAAATAAGCTTGTCTACATGGAAGAGGTGGCAAAGGAAGTAAGTAGGATGCTTAACGGTAAAGCCCTTAGTCTAGATGGCTTTATTATTGACTTGTTTAAATCATGCTCAGAAATAGTTAAAACCAATATATATGAGTTGGTCGCATATTCTCAAAATTATACAACCATATTGAAGGCTCTAAATTCGCCTTTTATCACCCTTATACTGAAGGAATATAGGTAAAATACTCCAAATAAATTTAGGCTAATAGCCCTCTCTAATGTGTTATACAATATTAGATCCAAAGTAGCAACCAATAGGATGAAAATGGTTCTTCAATTTTTGATCTCATAAGAAAGGTTTGGGTTTGTGGAGGGAAGGCATATCCTCAACAATCTGATACATGTGCATGATATTTCCCACTCTCTCAAGAGTGAGGAAAAAAAGGGATGATCATATGGCCATATTTCTTGAAGGCCTTATGATAAGATCAGTTGGGACTATATGGATGTAGTGCTAGGGGCTTTTAGATTTCAAAAGCAATGGATTATGTACAAAAGGGAGTTAGAAAGGGAAAGAACCAATCATAATAACTGCTACTAAGGCCATGATTCATTACCAAAAGCTGACAATGTTTCTTTATGTGAAACAACAATCTACATCCATAACAAGTTCGATGATGAGATCTTGGAGGATAGGACACTTACTGAGGCATTTACTAATGTGAATCTAGAAGACTAAGACTAAGAAAATTCTGCTGGATCTCCTTATCAAGTTTTCTAAGTTCAACATCTTCCATCGTACTTCTACACTGGTCCTTGAGTTATTCAAGTTCTTCTTTGATCTTCGAACAACCTTCCCGAATTGTCATATTCTAGGCCTTCATTCAAACCCATTTCGAACTCCATCTACTTGTTTGTTCTAGCACTTTGTACCACAATGCTTCACCTGCATCATGGCTAGATTCAACTACCATAGGTCCTTCCACGATCTTTGACATCCACTTTCCTATAAAACTGAATCACCCTTCAAATTTCTTCACCTTTCAGCAGGTTTCCCCGCAAAACTGAACCAGCTCTTGATATCACCTATTACGAAGGCACAGTAAGGTCAACTTCCTTCACTTGAACTTCACCTGAATCAGCTCTCATACCACCTGTCACGATAGTGTAGTGGGATCAACACTTCATCGTCAACCCAAACATCAACTCTAATACCACCTGTCACGTGCAAAAATTGAACTTCAAGTCTTCGGCCTTTCAGAGTGAGAAGCACCATCAACAGCTGCAGAAGGTAGCACACTTGTATGCGACACATGCAAGAGGAAGGTTATTGACACCGTAAAGGTGAAGCAAAGTTGCAAGTTCAAGAAGATCCACTTATGATGAAAACAACTTTGGAGACTGAGGCTATGAGGCAACCATGCCACAAGAGGATCACACAAAAGAAGAAAAGGAGTTGCACAAACAAGAGAAGGTGTTGCAGTATGGATAGGTACATTAGGAGGCACAACATGCATAGACTAATGAAAATGTGCCCATACAGGTTATAGATCCATTCAGTAGCTAGCATGGAGTATATAGGGCGAGAAGTGTTATCGATCACATGCAACGGTATTCAACAACATGGATGTCATTATGCACATGCATGCGATCATAGTTATGTGGCACACTTACGGAGGAAAAGATAAGAAGCAAGTCTCACTGGAGATGAACATGTATTTTGACAAGTTGATGTGCATGGTCATCAGCACACACTCGGAGATCATCATAGACACTATGCATTAGTATGTTTTTGGTCCAGTTGTACTCAAGACAGTGATGTGCATATTATTAGACATCTTGGAGAGAGGAGCTATAGAAGTGTGCCCAGATGCAACGGAGGCAAGAGTTCACTTTCAGCAGGATGTCACCATTGAGCACATGGAAACTATCACAAAGGACCGAGCTTCGCATCATTTCGCCAGCATCAATCATCGCAAGGATGTCAAAGAGTTGGTATTACCACAACTGTCTGAGTGCCAGTGATAGTTTACATGGATTTCTCAAGCATATTTTGTCTCACATGGGTACATGTGTACATTGGATGTAACATCCTCTATAGTGGAAGTCTAAGTGTCAATAGTTGAATGTAACAGTCATAGAGTAGTTGAAGAGTCATGAGGGTAGGTAAATAGTCACAAAGGGAAATTTCAAGTGTCACCCCACACTTTGCTATGTATAGTACCTCATAGATCATTGTAAAGGCTTTTGGTTAGCCAAGCTTCTGATAGGAGTATCTTAGAGAAATCTTGGAGAGTATTGTAATGAGCCTTAGATTTTCCACAGTGCAGAGCAAGTACATCGTTTTGGAAGAGATGGTGGTAGTGACTGTAATGTTCCACTGTTGGGGCTAGTGGCTGGTCATGGTTATATTGTATGATTGGAACTTTCACTTATTAATATAATAGACCCATGATGTTTCATGCATAAGTTTTTATTTTATCTCATATATCTTGGTTACTCTAATGATATATGTATTGCTTGCTTACGCATGCATGTATGGGCTCTTTCTATATAAGTATGTATGAATCATACTCATATGTGTTGTTGGTTTAACCACCAACTACCATTCTAGGAGGTTGTTGTGGCTTTGGATGTTCATGAAAATCTCCTTCATATTCAATCTTGGTCACTTGCCTAGTCTAAAAGCATACTATTCTCTTTTTCATCTAACAGTCTGAATATGCACATTTGAAATAGTGGCGAATATAATTGTTGCCTTTAACCAACCTTTTCCCGTACTTTGTCCACTTATATCCATCTTCATAATATGGCGAAGCCATATCTTGACAAACTTTGAACCCTGAATCATTCACAGGACTTGAATGCTGATCCTCGTCACACAAACAATGTTTTGCTCATAAGATATCACTGGTGGATGACTCTGCCTATTCAATGGACAGTTCGTATGCCATCCACATTGTCGAAAACCAAGAAATGTTTATAATCGTCAGTAGGATGATTCTGCAATGATTCTAATATTTTTATATTTTTTATTTGAAGTTAAAATTAACTTATGATTTTCTTTTCTTTTTCTCATAAAAAAAACTTAATTTCCATTACCAAAAAAGAAAATTACATTTTGCATCATCTACATAATGATTATGGGAATATGATGTCTAGAGTCACATCAAAGTTAATACATGAAAAGATTCATAAATATTTACATAAAAAACAATATAATATAAATATCATAAAACATCATATGAGTCAAAAGTATCTGCCAAAATAAAACCACCCCGCCCAAAGATCACTCTAAATCATTGTGCACTTTTACCTGTGTTAGAACTGGTACAATTCTTGATTTTGTTGTTCTTAATTATCTATTTCCCTCATGGCTTCCTTGGATAAGCTTTCAGAAATTTTGTTGCTTTGCAATAAAATCAAAGAGTGGTTTTAGTGTAGTTACCTCATTAAACCTATGAGTTTGTCCGTGTGATAGTGAGATGCAGATTTTAAGCACTTGATAACAATATTCCTGTTGTAGTTTTTCTCAAGTGCAAAAATGAGTAGGTGTGTGAGACTATTTATTTCTACATAATTGTTTGTGCCGTGCCCTAATACCATTTTGAGCTTGTAAAAATGTCTTGTCGGATACGAATAAGATTTATGCTCCTCCACATGGAGTATCTTGAGTGGATCCATCAAAATAATCCCATGGGAATGTTCTATCAATAACTTAAGGTGTAATATTAAGGATCAGTTTCAATAGCTTTTAGTGAGGGTCTAAATGATATAGTGCTTCAATGTTATTGCATATAGATGTCCACTCAGTGAGGGAGTCCTAAAATATGATCAGATTCCTAGCCACACATGAAGGGGGAGATTTCAGATTTTTTTGTGATGATGCTTAGGTGCATCATGTGTGCCAAGATGCAGTGAGTTGTACCCCATTCCATCTAATATTGACATCGAGGGAGATATAAATCTAATTATACACCTAATTGGTTGTTTTTCAATGTAGGAAGAGATGGTCTATGTCTTCATTATGTTCCTTTGCAAAGGAAACATTGTGATGGTCCGTGTATAGCCTAGATTATCACGAGTAGGAGCTTTACTTGATAATATGCACCACATGAAAAACCAACATTTGGGAGGTTCCTTGAGTTTCCACATGGGTCGCCACCACCATATAGCCTACACACGTTCATGTTCCAAAAAATAGGAAAGTATATCCATCCCTTGGGTATAAAGACCATGAAGGAATGCATCCCAAATGATTTCATCCTCATCCGACAAGTGACTCATCAAGTACCCCAATGTATTTGGTCCAATTGTTTCTCCATATTTCCAGTTTCATGAGGTCCTTTGCTGATTTCCAAGATTGTGAGATCCATGTAGTGTTCCTCCCATCTGCATT
This sequence comes from Pinus taeda, assembly GCA_000404065.3. Lineage (NCBI taxonomy): Eukaryota > Viridiplantae > Streptophyta > Pinopsida > Pinales > Pinaceae > Pinus > Pinus taeda. Next base: position 10,090 of record APFE031209846.1, read on the forward strand.
TGGGAGAGTTGTGTGATACCAGCCAATTTGAGATTCTATCCTCCAATGGTAGAATGTGCGCATTCGCACAACCCAACCATGCATCAATTCCTAAGGGTACTATCTCACTAGTTCTAATACGCAATGTGAGTCCTCTTTTTATGATTGATATGGAGTGAGTAATAGCTTTCCATATGATGGATGACCCATTTCTACCCATGTTCGGCCTATGAACCCATTAGATAATGTTAAGAGGGTATATTTATTTGTGATAAATAACATCTTTCCATAAGTTGTCTCATGTTATTATCAGCAAGCTCAGTTTTTCTCCGAGAGCCATTACAAATATGTTCAAATCTTTCATGCCCGAGCCTCCCCATTTTTTGGTATTTCCAATTCTCTCCCATTTCACCGAGGCAAAGGTCCTTCCAACATGCTTCCATGCCCATAAGAATCTGCAACATATTTATTGTATTATGTTGGTGATGCCTTTTGGTATCGAGGCTAGAGCCATCCACATATAGCCTTGGTGATGCCTTTTGGTATTGAGGCCAGAGCCAACCACATATAGCCTCTAGTACTAATTTGATTAGTACTAATCTAGCTGCTCTAGATAGCCATCTCCCCTGCCAAATGCTAATGAGTCCTTCAATTTTTTCAATGAGCCAAGACCAGTCCGCTATACGATAATCATTTGGTTTGAGTATGAAGCCGACATACTTGAAGCTGACTTCAATGTCTAGTTGAGTGAATTGAAATTGTCGTAGAGCATATCTTTTTCATTTAGTGAACATCATACAAGCATAATGGTATATGTATTGTAATTGGGTATCATTCTTGTAGCTTTACAAAGGAGGGACATAATATGCTTGAAACAAATATTGTCTTGAATGGCTCCATCTAAGAATATTAGTACATCATCCAAAAATGAAAGATGAGTAAGATAGGATACATGTGTCATTTTGACCCGAGATAATGACCCATATGTTCGGGAATTAAATATGAGCCTACTTAATCCTTCCATGATAACGAAAAATAAGAGGGGAGATAATGGACACCCTTGTGTGAGGCCGTGCTCAGCATGGAAAATATTGGATGCAACCCCATTGATAAGTATGCTATATGATGCAGATGTGAAGCAACACATAATCCATTTTATGATAGAATGTGGGAAGCCAAGGTGGGTAATGGTAAGTTGAAGTTATGCCTAGCATGCTCTTTCAAAAGACTTAGAAAGGTTAGTCTTGAGGATGATGCTTTTACTGTTCTTGAGCTTAATGAAGTGTAGACCTTCTTATGTAGTGCCAATGGCTTCATGGATTTGTCTATGATTGAGGAATGCAAATTTCTCCTTAGGAATCTACTTTGATATGATGGGCTTGATGCAAATAGCAATTACTCCTAGTCGCACCCACTCTCTAATTATGTCCAAACGATCCACTAGTGGTGATTTGATGATGAAACAATCCAATCTTTGGGTGACTGCATCCTTGCCAATTCTCCTATTGCGTCAAGTAGGCTAGATTTTGGTCGTGCCTATATTCAGGAGACTACGAGAATCTAGTAGGTGCTCAAAATATTAAGTCAATGGATCAGTTTGTGCTCGTGAGCCCCATGATTCACCATGTCCCAATGAGAAGTTCAAATCTCTCACAATGATGATATTTTCCTTATCCATAAATGATGAAGCCATGATTTTATCCTTGAAGCCCACAAGATTTTGCGAGGGTCCATATATATTTATCAAGGACAGTGGGGCATCTAGTTTAATATATGTGATATGTGCACCTAATACACCTTCAAAGCCCCAAATATTAAATGTTAATAGTTCTATTATTGAAACTAATGGTGCATCCCCCGATCGACCTCTCACATCAAGGGTATTGAAGGTCCAACTAGGTAGAATGAATGTCGATTTGATGGCAACTCCCTCACCCAATGTCTCTTATAGGAATAATACATTGATCCTTTCAAATTTAAAAAGTCTCCTAAGTACTAAATTTTTGTCTCTACTCGCCAAACCCTTGCAATTGTAACATAGGCACTTCATGGGGTAACTAATTCAGGGTTGCCTTTTGCTCTAAGAAACCAGTCAATGAAAGTTTGTATGCTCATCGCCACCTCAATCCCTTCCTACTTGATGGCCTTAGATATATAGGATTTCCTACCCTTACGATCTTCTCAGATTTTGGGGGAGGGTCGTCACCGAGGCCAAATGTATGATGTGGCTTGGGGTTGGTAAGGGATCAAGGATTATAACAAATGATGGCAGTTATTGCCCAACGATTCATCCCATTTTGTATGTAATGAGAGTTCACCCTCAATTGTGGTAGGATCAGTGGCCAGATTTGTCTCATGGGCCGTAGCAACAATATATGGGAGGAGAGGATATGAGACTACACGGATTTTGATGAGTACGAGAAGAGTGAGACCTAGTGACCCTTGTAGCTCGACGCCAAGCCTCCGGTTGTTGAGGAGTCTTCTGATTCTCTCTTCGCTGCCTCGGGGGTTCCGTTGATGCATTTTATGCAAGAGTTGATCCAATATCTAATTTTATTTGTGTGCCCATTGTTGTGTGTCTTTTAGGGCACTCGATGTAAACAATTGTGATCAACGGGTAGTCTTTATACAAGTAACCGACTTCAGGGTAGGGCCTCCACCAGAATGGCACACCCTCCTAATTTAGGATATGCCATGTGATGAGCTCCCTATATTGCAAGTGGAGACTTTCTACTAGCCCTTCTCTGGTATCAAGATGTACAAAATTCTACCAATGGCAATGCTGCCGAATTCATTGTATGATCTATCATGGTCTAGTATCCCAAGATTGTCCCCAATGCACCTCAATACATCCGCTCACCATAATTGTTAAGGTTGTCCTCGTAGACAAACCCATATTGGTCCCACCCCCAATTTTTCTTTATGAGGGTCAAAAATGACAACCATCACTTAAGTAGTACCAATGTCATTTCTATGTGCGAGTACTTGGACAACACCTAGTTTGTATGGTCGGGGATTGCGAAGATGAGGGAGGACCATCCGTGCATCATAGTAAGGACGGCGGGCACTTGATTGAGGATGTGTCTCCAAATCTCCACAATCCATCATTTTAACCTAGTAGTGGAATAGTTTCTGCCTCTGACTTGGTCGACAATCACCATGTTGTTAGTGTCTGTGGTGTGGGTCGTACTTATTCCTTCACCAAATACTTGTAGTCCCCCATGCTCCCGCACCTTAGTACACTTAGATTTTTTATGCCTGTGTGGGTGATTTATTGGGAACGTTCAGGCATGTGTGGCTCGTCATCATCTCACTCTAATACCATGGTTTCCTCTTGAGCCACTATTTGTTGTGACATGGCTTCGAAATATCCATAAGTGCGAACACAGTTTTGTGGGCAAGTAACCCTTGGGTCGACACCTTGGTTGTCACGTGTGTTGAGCCCTAGGTTCTCTATGCAAAATGTGGCTGCTTTGTGACCGAGTAAACCATGAGCTACCACACATGTTTCTCGAGATGTTTGATGCACATGTTGTTCATATTCCCAATATTGCAACCCAAAAAGA
>APFE031209849.1:0-53158 GCA_000404065.3 Pinus taeda
AACCAGAGAGAAAATAACAGTAAACTGCAGATAAACACTGTATACCTCCAGATCTTAAAAATGATGCAGATAGGGCTACCGGAAACCTTTTCGCGTGAAACGAAAGGGGTTCCTCACTGGAACAGATGCTCCGAACACAACAGAGCAGTCCTCTCGGCCCGAAAGCAGTCAGAAACAGTAGATCTAGGAAACGACAGCGCATGCAGTTCTACCGGCTTCAGATTTGGATCACCAACGGACGCGGCCCTCAAATAGCTCTGATACCATGAAGGAATTTACAGGGTAAGTTCCTCAGACAGAACACCAAAAGGACACCGCTCACAAACAGATCACAGATCAATACACCAGTATTTTGACGTGGTTAAAACCCTCAGAGAGGGAAACAGTCCACGGCCTGCGCAAACGTGGCTACTACAGGCAATTTATTAATAAAAGAATGAAAATTTACATAAGCTTCTCTCATGCACAGTGAACCTACAAATGACACTCCATGCGCTTTAAATAGAATTCATGGACCAATCGGGTGTCAAGCCACGGATCAAGTGTCGGTAATACCGAGGAGAGAATGAACCGTCAGATCACTACATATCGTGATCATCGGATTGTAAGTTACAAAATGTACAACGGTAAAGAAACACACTTTACCTAACTCTATACCTAACTCTATACTTAACTCTATACTAGACCAAGTTGAACTTAACTATTTCCTATGTGTCGGAATATCCTAATAGACATTTATTGATGACTACACCAGAATGTTTTGTGTTTATTTATTGAAGAAAAAACATGATTATTTTCAAATATTCAAGAACTTTCATACATGGATTAAAATGATGCACAATCTCATATTAGCTGTATTTGCACTGATAATGGAAAATAATAGAATTCAAATAAATTTGAAAACTTTCTTCGCGAACATGGGATCAAACACCAAATAACTGTGCCTTGTAATCACCAACAGAATGAAGTAGTTGAAAGAATGAATATGAAAATCTTAAATATGGTACGTTCTATGATGTTTTTCAAGAATGTATAATTGATGTTTTGGGCTGATGCAATTCTATGTGTCGTATATGTAAAGAATAGATGTCCGTATAATGTTATTAGAAACAAGACTCCTTATTAAATGTGGTGTGTCCATATTCCTTCGGTAAAGCATTTCAGGGTCTTTGGTTCCACTTGCTATGCCTTGATACCAAAGGTACAAAGAGAAAAAATGGTGTAAGGAGTCATAAGTGTATCTTCTTGGGGTATTCAAATACCTCCAAAGCATATTGTCTCTATGATGAAGTTAATAAGAATTTTTTTGTATCTAGAGATGTAAGATTTTTGAACCTTCCAAAGCTCACAGTGTTATTGAGTGGCAGCTTGATAGCTTCAATAGATTTAGAGATGTAAAATCATTCCAAGAATTTGATAATCATATTCCACATTTTGAACAAGGGGTTCCCCACGTTAAGCTCCAACCACTGATAATACTTTGAGTGATATGATTGACAAAATTGGGACACTCAATATTGTTTCAGTCCGAACTCATTCAAGTGAGCAGCATGGACCATCTCAGAAAGGTCCCCCAAAATGGATGATAGAGACATTTGAAAGTGTTCATCCTAATGCATTTGGAAATAAAAGAACAAGAAATTCAACTTGACAAAATGGAGGCCATTTAGATGATTATGATTCACCTATTGATATATACATTTCTTATGATTGTGAACTGAATCTGTCTATAGATTTTGAACCAAATTCCTTTAGAGAAGTCTCCTCTCATGATGAATAGAAAGAAGTTATGCAAAAGGAATATGGTTCCTTGATAAGAAATGACAGTTGGAAGCTGGTTGATCCTTCATTGGGAACCAAAACTATTGGTTGCAAGTGAGTTTGCAAGAACAAGTATAATGTTGATGGATCACTTCACAAGCACAAATCCAGGTTTGTGGAAAAAGGTTCACTTGTGGCACAAATCTAGGTTAGTATGAGTCTTCGATCAAGAGTTGTCTCCTCGAGATCATGCAAACAATGACCTCCATAGGTTGAATACACAACAGAGGTAGAATATGCGGCAGTGGTTGAGGTTACAAAAAAAATTGTGTGTCTCAGGAAAATTCTAGAAGATTTGCAGGTAAAATAAGTACATTCAACACCACTCATGATTGAAAACACTTATAGACTAAAATTGGCCAAGAACCCAAAGTTCCATGATGAAATGAAGCACATCAATATAAAATGCCATCTAATTTGACATCACGTTGAGGCTAAGACAGTCCATCTATGCCATTGTTCCACTAATGAGAATATTACAAACATCTTCACTAAAGCACTTGGAAGATAAAAGTTTGAAATATTCAGAACAATGGTTGGACTCACCAACATCCCTTCATATTAAGGGGGTGAATGTTGATACCTAATCATTGAGATTGGGTAAAAATTTGTAAATAGTAAATAATGGAGAATAAGAAAATGTAGAGACAGTGGGAGGTGAATCCCAAAAGTCTCTCCCTACCTGTATATAACCATGAAAAACCTTAATAAAGAAATGAAATTAATTTTGAGGAGACATCTCCTAGCCTGAAAACTTTCATTATTACCATTATACCATTTTTTTCGTATGTTAGAGTTCTAGTCTCACCTTGAGTGGGTTTGTTGACTACCATGATCAACATATGAAAAAGAAATAGAAGAACAAATAGAGACATAGTCCACAACTTAGGGGGCCAAAAGCACAAAAAAACACATAAAACAAGTAAAACACTTGTAACCATGTCTAGTCATCAAAATTCCCTTGAGGATGAGGAGGGCAGAAGGAAAAGTGTACATGCTCCTAAAAGTGAGCCATCCATGAAATACCACCACAACCTGCTCCTGAACATGAAACTAAAAGTAATGCATCTTGTTCAATGTACCAATAAGTCCTGCATCTTCTTCATGTCACACCCTGTTTCCAGGCAGTCCAATACTAACTGAATGAAATCCCAAAAATTTTCAGAACTACAATAATGCTCCATCATTTCCCCATGGCTTAGTCATCATTCCTTCCCCAGTCTACCATGCCACCTCGAAACATCGTTCCATCCCTATTTAGTGTCCGTGAGGTTCCTCCACCATGGCAAGCCAATGTGCCACTATGACCAACAAAATCCCCAGAAGTTACCCATCTCAAGCTACCAACGATTTGACCACCCTGACAAGAACCTATAGTCTCTTCCACCACCATTTCTACTTGCATATATGACCCTTGACACCTCTGCCTGGCTGAAATTCACTTTGTTGGAGGAAGGGAGTGGGTGTTATGTGACTTTGGGTGCATTATAGCAAGACCAATGATGCCAACTAGAGGAAGAACGAGCCAATAGGTATCAACACACAACAAAACGAAGACTGCAGAGAGACTCCCCATCCACGCCAAAACCCTTTGCAGCCTCATGAGGAGAATTATAGAGAGTCACAATATCAAACCAACAACAAAACATTGAAACATGAATTCACCATTGCCAACCCCTTGTAGACTGACTGCAGATCCAAATACCTTAGAAAAAATGCACCTTCACCACAAAGGCCATATAAAAATGCATAACTTTAGAGGAAATTCTCTTGACAAGGCAAATTGACCACCCCATGGACAAAGGGGAGAACTGAGAGCAAGTGGGTAAAATCACCCACAATAGGGATTTCGAGTCGACCCAAGAACTAGATGCCCAACCCTTATCTCACTTAGGGAATCCATAAACCATACACAAGAAAGAAAATCAACCAAATCACTAACCTTCATACTCGGGTGAGGGAACCGACGAAGGAAACACAACCATTCCTATATAAGATGCCAAATGTAAATTTGATGACTACTACTAGAGCTCAACCAATGCCACAAAGCCCAAACTGCATGTTGTAGAAGAGCGTCACCCTCCATAAACTAGCAACATTCATCCATTCCACCTCCCGATGAGGATGATGACAAGTTCACATAGGCTTCATTAACACCTCACATACTCAATACGCCATGAGAAGACAAGAAGGTTGACCCTCGCACAAACAACCAAGTGTTGCACATCATCTACCATGCATATATTTATTTACCACATTCATCACCCCCATCTGGAAATTAACATTATTACATTAAATCATATCATTTAAATTATATTAAGATTTATTTTTATCATATGATTTAAATTATATTAACATTTATTTTTGTTACATTGAATGCTATTCCAATTTTATAATTATCGTTTTATAAATTTTCAATTTGCTTATGTTACTTCTCTACCTCATTAAAAACTTAAATTAATAAAAGTATCACTTTAAATCAAAATAATTGTAAATAAAAAGTAAAAGTATGAGTTCAAATCACAATTATTCTCTTCCGTTCGAAATGTATCATTTTCACTGGAAAGTCTTGGGTTTGATGACACAAAAACTGGTCATTCAACGGTATTGAAATTATTAAAGAATTTACACTTTTGTGATTCATAACATTGTTTAGGGAATTTTTGGCTAAATTACATAATAAATCATTTGTCGACGTGTGTCGAACCAACTAGTGTGGTTCATCGTCAGGACAAGTTGAAGAACCTGATCCAGTTTAGCATGTTAAATAGTCCAAGCAGAGACTCCAACGGCTAAAAACACTAACGGGTACTATTTGACTCAAGGACTCCTGTCAAATTTCCATTAATTAATTTAATATTAATATTCTTCTAACTATTACCATTCTTCCCATATATAATATTTTATTCATGGAACACGTAACAGTACAACATAACAATGGTAGTACAACAATCAATATAATAATATATTTTTATATATACTTAATATCTCTATTTATTTAATGTTAAGTTATAAAATATTTATTTATTTATATAAATATACGTCATTTATATCTCATCTATTATTATGCGTAGTTTTACGTTTTTTGTTTACAAATTATTTATTATTATATAAATATAACAACTTATATAGATTTACTAATAAAAATATAATAAGGAATAGTTAATTATAACCTAAAGTAGTTAAGAAGGGGACTTAACTTTAATAATATATTAATAATAACCCAAACAAATTTTAAAATAAATAAATAAATAAGAGAAATAATATAAGGAACTTAATTACTTATATATTACTAATTATATATAAATCAAAACAACCAAGATTATAAATGTGTTAAAATAGCAAGGTTGTAAAAACTTACGCGATTAAATAGATAAATAAACCTACTTATAGGATAGTTTAAATTTGTTATTATTCCGCTTACTAAATTACTTATAATATATATATATAATATCTGTTAAAAATATTATTAGGTTGCACTAACAGATTATATATAATAAACGCAAATTTTTTAGATAAAGGTTAAAATAAATAAATAATCTAGAGTTAAGGGTAATTTATAGATTATTCATTCATTGTCCTTATAAATAATGTATGGTTATGTACTAAATAATTTAATATCTATAATTATCCTTTAAAGTTACAGAAGGAAAAATTTTGATTTTATAATCAAACAATAAAACTCAATAATTGTAATAAGGATACCTATTTTATTAAAATCTTATTAACAACTTATAAACCAAAAATTAAAAGGAAAACAAAAGGGATTAACTTACACTAAATCCATTATACTATTAGGGTGAAAAGATTAAAAGGGAGAACAAATCAAATCAAGCATAAAAGCAAAAAAATCTTTTATAAACTAAGGGAAACAATCCCTAAGGGAAGGAACCAAGAAACACTAAGACCTTACAAAGAAGGGACCGTGGAGGCTAGGAAGACAGGGCTGGGACCCAACAGCTGTTGATCTTCCAGCCATCATCCCTATTAAGATTTTTCGGCATTTTTTCAATTTCCAGGGCCTCTCTAAACTTGCGATAGTGAAACTGAGCAACTTTAGCAATGACTTGAGCCTCTTCAATACAGACATGATGCATCGTCTTCTCGGCATGTTCAGCCAGGGCTGAGGACTTGGTCCTTCCATGCCTCAAGTCAGCCGAATGCTCGCTGATCCTTTGATAGATAGAGCGACCCGTCTCACCAATATATGGTGTCCCACAAGAACAAGGAATGACATAGACGCCCTTCATGTCTTTAGAGTCAATAGGATCCTTCACCGACCTGAGGGAGCTACGGATAGTATTGAGAGGCCTAAAAGTTGCGGGCACATCAAACTTTCTCAGAATCCTTGCAATCCTATCGGTGGTCCCCTGGATATAAGGAAGGTTAACCCCCATGACACGATCATTAGGATCCTTCCTGATTGAAGGCTCCTTCCTAGCCTTGAGGAAGGACTTTTGACCCAGGTGTCTATTGTAACCATTCTTCACAAAGACATCTAGGAGATGAGCCTTCTTCGTTTCCAAATAAAATAATATGAGAATATTAAGTAATAATATATATATATTATATATATATATATATATATATAATATATATATATATATAAATGAATTGTTGTTAATAACTAACCATTGATTTATGTTATGTGTACCTGGTTTAACGTGCTCCATGAATAAAATATTATATATATGGGAAGAATGGTAATAGTTAGAAGAATATTAATATTAAATTGATTAATGGAAATTTGACAGGAGTCTTTGAGTCAATTAGTAGCCATTAGTCTTTTTAGCCGTTGGAGTCTCTGCTTGGACTATTTAACATGCTAAACTGGATCTGGGTCTTCAACTTGTCCTGACGATGAACCACACTAGTTGGTTCGAAACGCGTCGAAAAATGATTTATTATGTGATTTAGCCAACAATTCCCTAAACAACGGTATTGAAATCTTATATTATCGTTTTTGACATTCCCAATTTACTTCGATTAAAATGATGTAGGTAATCGAAACCTTAATGTACAAATACTATTATCATCTTAAATCACAATTATTCTCTGATTTACTATTATCACCTTAAATCACAATTATTCTCTGATTTAAAGTTCTACTATGTTGTTTTTGTTTATAAAGGATACTTACCTTTGCTCATTTCAAAATATCTATATATATATATATATATAAAATTTCAATATAGTTTAATATATTATCTTTCTATAATTTTGAATTTATATATAGTTTAATTTAAATTTTGTAACAATATTGAAATGTACTTTTAGTATATTTTAAAGTATAATTTATAGTTATATATTTTAATATAATTTTAAAATATAATTTTTTATATTTAAAATTATATGTTTCTTTGCGGTTGATAGGGTGGATTAAGTTTTGGATAAAGTGGTACATTAAATAAATTATAGGTAATAAAAAAATTATTATAAAAATTAACTTTTATTTCAAGTCTCTTGATATATGATACGGAGAAACGAAACTATATTGAAATATTAAAGAGGTTTGGTTTTTTTTTTTAATGGATTTATTTAAAAATAATGGTAAATTTTATATTAAGATAAATATACTGTGTTTTATCATTATTTTATAATAATATGGTTTGATAATTTAAAATGGTGAACCATGAGCCATATGGTTGACAACCGTGTTCAACATGGTGACCATACTTGGTGAATATGGCAAACCATGCTTGGTGTTATGTTTGAGATGAATTATGTTTGTGCGGATGGAACATCTAACGTTTAGATTGGAAATTCCATCCATCTAAATGTTAGAGCAAACCAGTGCATAGCGGAAATTAAAAGACAAATACAGTATAGAAAATCATACACAATTGACACAATGATTTAACGTGGTTCACCCAACCAATCTAGGCTACGTCCACCAAACAGAGACATCGGCAATCTTATTATAAAATAGGAGATTACAAATAATTTATTTCCTCACACACTCTCTACCTAATACCAAATATCCTGTATCGGCATATTTTTATAGAAGAGAATAAAACTGACTCATAAATTCTCTCACAACAAATATAGGATGCATTAACTCTTTCCTAACAAAATAGAGCTAATATAGCAACAAATCCTATTGTTTTCACCTACATGAGATTTTTGCCCAATTTATTAAAACTGAAAATCTCAACAATCTCCACCTTGACAACAATTAGCCTGATACCCGGTTTCTTTATTATTTTTATCTTTTCAGCAAGCCAAGAGAAACCAAACACCAGCGTAGCTTCTCTAACAAAACTGGTTTCGTGAACATGTCTGCACAATTCTCCTTTGTATGCACCTTTTCAAGAGAGACTTCCCTTTCAGTGATAACCTATCTTACAAAATGGTACTTGATCGGTATATGCTTTGATTTACTATGATAAGCCGGATTCTTAGCCAAATGTATTGCACTTTGACTATCACAAAATAACTTGATGTTGTCCTGCAACCTTCCAAATTCACCAAACAAACCTTTCAACCAAATCGCTTCTTTGCAAGCATGAGAAGCAGTTATGTATTCTGCTTCAATAGTGGATAAAGCAACAATGTTCTGTAGCTTTGACATCCAGCTAATAGCTCCACCTGCAAGAGTAAAGACATATCCTGATGTTGACCTTCTCTTATCCAAATCACCTGCAAAATCTAAATCAACATATCCACAAACAAATTCACTACTCTTATTATAAGTGGTACAATAATCACTTGTGCCTCTCAAATACCGAAGCACCCATTTCACTGCTGACCAGTGTTCTTTACCTGGATTTGCCATATACCTGCTGACAATCCCAACTGCATGTGAAATATCTGGTCGAGTACAAACCATCACATACATCAAACAACCTACTACATTGGCATATGGAATTTGAGACATATATTCCTTTTCTTCATCTGTATTCGGACATAAACTATAAGAAAGCTTAAAATGGGAAGCTAAAGGGATTGATACAGGCTTCACATTGTTCATACCAAACCTCAAGAGTATTTTATCAATATACTTCTGTTGTGATAGCCACATCTTACCATTGCTCCTGTCTCTAAAAATCTCCAGGCCCAAAATCTATCCTGCTGCTCCCAGGTCTTTCATATCAAATGTCCTTGCCATCTGAGCCTTTATCCTGTTGATCTCTTCTATGCTTTTGCTTGCTAAAAGCAGATCGTCAACATACAACACTAAGATAATGAATATTCCATTACTTAATTGCTTAAAATAAACACAATGATCATATTCACTTCTTATATATTTCTGACTCAAAATGAAAGAATCAAACTTCTTGTACCATTGCCGAGGCGACTGCTTCAGACCATACAATGATTTCTTGAGCCTGCAGACAAATTTCTTGTTGCGATGTTGAACAAACCCTTCTGGTTGTTCCATATAAATTTCCTCATCTAAATCTCCATGTAGAAATGCAGTCTTAGCATCTAGTTGCTGCAATTCTAAATCAAGCAAAGCGACTAATGTGAACACAATTCTAATTGAAACTATTTTAACAACTAGTGAAAAAATCTCATGAAAGTCAATTCCTGCTTTCTGAGAAAACCCTTTTGCAACCAGCCTCGCTTTGTACCTATCCTCTATATCATTCACACCCTGTTTCAATTTGAAAACCCATTTACAGCCCACAATTTTCCTGTCTTTTGGAAGTTCAACCAGATCCCATGTGCCATTCTTACCTAAGGCCATCATTTCGTCCTTCATAGCTGCTTTCCACTTATCACTTTTCGAACCTTCTACAGCTTCCTGATAGCACAGAGTTTCATCTTCGTTAGCAGTAAATGCAACTGAAGTAACATAAGCATTATACCTTTTAGGAGGGCATTTGATTCTTGTATACCTCCTTAAAGATGTTTCTGGTGCTTCCACAATTGGCTGGCTACCATCTGTAGGAACTTCTTCATGATCAACATCTAAGACCTGTTCATGATCTACATCTGAACCTTGTTCATGATCTAAATCTGAAACCTGTTCATGACTTGCATCTGAACTATGTTCATCTAGACTATCATTAAAATTTGTTTCAAACTGAATGTGTTGAAAGTCAAATACATCATCATGTTTCAATTTATTATCTACATCTAACTGTACAAGAGAGGATTCATTAAACTTTACATCTCTGTTGATGATGATCTTGTGGGTAGTAGAATCCCACAATCTATATCCCTTTGTTCCATCACCATATCCAACAAAGATATACCTTTTTGACTTTGGATCTAATTTAGTTCGCTGATGTTTAGGTACTAGAGCATATGCATCACAACCAAATACTCTGAGTTTGGAAGAATCACAAGGGTGACCTTTCCATACCTCTTGAGGAATCTTGCATCCTATTGTCGTTGATGGTGATCGATTTATCACATAACAGGTTGTAGCCACTGCTTCTGTCCACAATTCCTTCTGCAAACTGGCATTACTCAACATACTCCTTGCTCTCTCTAAAAGAGTCCTATTCATGCATTCAACAACTCCATTTTGCTGAGGAGTATAAACAGTGGTCTTATGTCTCTCGATCCTTGCATCCTTGCAATAATTTTCGAACTCATTGGACGTAAACTCACCACCATTGCCAGTTCTTAAACATTTTATAGTTGTACCAGTGATGTTTTCTACCAATGCTCTAAACTGTTTGAAAACTGTAAAAACATCAGACTTCCTTTTCAACATGTAGACCCACACTTTCCTAGAAAAATCATCAATAAACGATACAAAATATGACGAGCCACCATATGAGGTTGTAGGGGATGCACCCCAAACATATGAATGGATATAATCAAGGATTCCTTTATTAGTATGTTTGCCTGTTTTAAACTTTTGCTTACTTTGTTTTCCAAACAGACAATGTTTACAAAAATCTAACTTTCCAGACTTTAGATTAGGAAGTGACCCACGATCAGCCAAAATCTTTAACCCTCTTTCGCTCATATGGCCCAACCTTTGATGTCATAAATGAATAGAACTACTGTCATGTTCAGACATCATAGACACACGATCTGACCCTGTTCTTCCTTCTAACTGAAATAGATTTCCTACCTTACCTTTCATTACTAGTAAAATACCTTTGTAAATTTTCATTACTCCACCTTGAATTACAATTTTATATCCATTTGTGTCAAGTGCTCCTAGTGAAATTAGAATTTTCCTTAATTTTGGTAGATGCCTTACATCAGTTAAAATTTTGGTTGTCCCATCAAACATTTGCAGCTGAATATTCCCAATTCCCACAATATTATATGTGACATCATTACCCATGTAAACGACTCCACCATTAATTGATTTATACGTCTTAAACCATTCTCTATGAATGCACATGTGGTTTGATGCACCAGAATCTAACAGCCAATGTTGATCATGATTTGACAAATTAATTGATAACACTTCATCACTCATACCTGAACCGGATGTCGAACCTGTATCTATCGTGTTTGCTTCTTTCTTCTCTATCGAAGATTCTTCTTTAGAAGTTTGTTGTCGCTTCCAGCAGTCCTTCTTCAAATGCCCCGATTTACCACAGAACCAACACTTTAACTTAGTCTTCTTCCCTTTCGACTTTGAACGTGAGTCGCTCTGCCTACTGAATCGTCTTTCTTTAGAACGACCTCTGACCATCATTGCTTCTGATGTAGAGGTTTCTAAATTCGACCTTATCCTTGTTTCTTCAGATAATAAAGATGCAACTACATCATCAAACTCAATGGTTTCTATTGAACTAAGATTTATAGAAGTAACGATATAATACCATGACTCGAGCAATGAGCACAATAAAGTAATAGCTTTATCTTCTGATTCAAATTTTACTTCTATACATTTTAATTGCACTAAGAGAGTATTAAAAGCATTCAAATGATCAGTAATCGATGTACCTTCCTTCATTCGCAAACTGTACAACTGTCACTTCAGGAGAATCCTATTGGTTAAGGATTTTGTCATGTACAACTTCTCAAGCTTTGTCCACAAACCAATAGTTATTTTCTCTAGCACGATATTAAACAAAACATCATCCACCAAAAACATCCGAATAGAACTCGCTGCTCTTTCATCCATCTCGTCCCACTCATCATCTGTTATGTTGTAAGGCTGCTTGGATTTGCCTATCAACTTCTTTGCCATGCCTTGTTGCACAAGAAGATCGTACATTTTCACCTTCCAGATCTCGAAGTTGTTTTTGCCATTAAACTTCTCGATCTCAAAACAAGCACTCTCAGTTTTTGCCATATTGTATCAACCAGAAAACAATCTCCAATTCCAACTTGTTAATCAATCAAATTAATATCTAACAACAAATGCCTTCACCTTCTACTATAATGCCTTTATCTTATTAAAAAATATCTCTGTTGTACAAAACTGTAGATTACAAATAAAAAACCAAAATAAAAAATGTAGTTTTACCAACACGGTCCTTAGTTGGCTTGCCGAAAGGGACTTAGCGCTACCTGAACAACAAACAAACCACGCCAGAGGCAAAATCGGTTAGTACCAAAATTTACGTGACTATTCCTGTCGGATCCGCACCAATCGGGATATTGGCGCTCTGGTGCGACTGATAAGCTCCGATCCGCACCAATTGGCGTGCGTGATCAGAAATTAACCACGCCAATCCATTCAATTTATATTATTGGTGCGACTGTTTCGCCCGAAACCATGCCAATCACCAAATCTCGGAAAAACTCCACCTACAGCTCTGTCGCATGCACGCATTTGCTCCTCAACACGCTCTGATACCAATTGTTAGAGCAAACCAGTGCTAGAGCAAACCAGTGCGCAACAGAAATTAAAAGACAAACACAGTATAGAAAATCATACACAATTGACACAATTATTTAACATGGTTCACCCAACCAATGTGGGCTACGTCCACCAAACAAAGGCATCGACAATCTTATTATTAAATAGGAGATTACAAATAATTTATTTCCTCACACACTCTCTACATAATACCAAATATACTGTACGGGCATATTTTTATAGAAGAGAATAAAACCGACTCATAAATTCTCTCACAACAAATATAGGATGCATTAACTCTTTCCCAACAAAATAGAGCTAATATAGCAAAAAATCCTATTTTTGTCACCTACATGAGATTTTTGCCCAATTTATTAAAACTGAAAATCTCAACACTAAAATGTTATCGAAAGAGAGTGTTTTGGTTGTATCTGTGATAGTCTCATATTTTAAAAGAGAATAGACAAGGATTTAATTCAAATATCAGGATAATAGTCCAATGTATTTGTTTTTTTAACAAGAAATCAATAACTATAAGGCCCAAAAGGGACACTATATATAAAAATAACGATGTAATGTTTCGTTATGTTAGAAATAAGTTATAATTACGTTTGTCACGAGGAAGCCTTAATCTTATACCATAATTAATTTTATCTTTTCTTAATTTTAATTTTAATTAAATGTTATGAAAAATATTTTTGTGGAAATTATATAAGAGGAAAAAAATTTCCATGTGTTTTGAACCAGCTAGTGAGAATTTTATTTTAATTTGATTTTATACGTGAAAATAAATTAAAATTTAACAAAATAATTTTAATATCTGAAAATAATTAATTACTTTCATATTTCAAAATAATTAATTAAAATACATTTCGTTAAATAACTAAATTTAATTAAACAATTCTTCTATTTAACAGCAAAGCAGGTCTCCCAAACCATACTTCTTCTCCGACTATCTTCAAAAGGAAGACCACAACAGATCGCGAAGCTAACACACGAATGTCGCAAGAACCATAAGAGATGAAGGGGATGCAAGATAAAGGAAGTTCGAAGACCGTAGAGAAAAAAAAGAAAGTTACAACACCAATCTCGCCATGAAAGACGAGAAGCCAGACAACTAAGAGCTAAGAAAATTATAGGTTTGATAGACCAATTTGGTCTTAGTGGACATTAACCACCACCACCACCGTCATTTTGAAATAATTAATTCTTTTAAAATAATGAATTATTTTCGTATTTGAATTTTAATTATAAATAATTTATTCAAATAATATTCCTATTTCGAAATATTTAATTATTTTCATATATTACAATAAGTAAACTTTTTATATGTTAAATTAACTATTTTTATTTTTATTTTTTTTATATATTTTATTAATTATTTTCATATGTAAATTAACTATGGTTAACCATAGTTATTTTTGTGTTTATAATATTTTTCATAGGGTATATATACCTTGGTTTATAATATTTGTCTTAGGGTTTATCATAGGATTTTCTTGATATGAAAATAAATTATATTCAACCATGGTCCAATATCAAATTGTGACAAAGATTGTCTCAATATGAAAATCAACTATGGTTAACCATGGTAAATCCCTTGGGTTTATTAATATAAGGGTTCATATTCCTAGCCTATAATAATATTCATAGGGTTTATAACATTAATCATTGGGTTTAATATAAATCATTTGGGTTTATAATCATGGTAAACCATCATCAAACGTTACATTGTAACAAAGATTTTATGAATATGAAAATCAACCATGGTCGAACCTTTCATTGTGACAAAGATTGTCTTGATATGAAAATCAATCATGGTAAACCATGGTCCAACATCGCATTGTGAAAGGGATTGTCTCAATATGAAAATCAACCATAGTCATGGTCCACCATGTTTATTTTAGGTTTTGATATCATTTATCTTAGGCTTAATAAACCATGGGTTTATAATATTATTCCCTTGGGTATATAATCTCCTAAGGTTTTAGAATTAATCCCTTGGTTTTATAATATATATATCCCTTGGGTTTATCAATCTAAGGGTTCATACTCCTATAATCACATGACTATGTATTTTTTTCTTTTGGAGCTCTCTAGACTACGGTTTGAAGGAGAACAGATTCATCTGCGGCTTGAGTACTTGCAGAGCTTCATAGAAGGGGGCAGACTCTAACCTGACAGATGGGAAACACGGGGTCCATTGGGACCCCTTCATACAAACAAATAATGATGAACAAGGAGAAGACCGCACACGACGAGGTGCAAATATCAGGGTCTGAGAAGTCAGGTAAGGAGAATCTAACCAAAAAAGGAAATAGGAATAATGAGGGTGAAAACACCAAGAAACAGAAAGTAATCACTAGAAATAAAAGCACATCGAACATAGATATTACGAATCCTTCCCAAGCACAGGTCTCACAAGGAAACAAGATGGAGAAGGAACAATCAAAAGAAGAGGAGGATGATCTAAAACAAGACAAGACAGAACAGGAAGGAACAACATCAGAAACCATTGGAAAAAAAACTCAGGGGCTGTGCAAGCCCAAAGCCACTGACACCCTTAGGGTAATAATTTCTGACTCGGAACTTCAAGCGTACCATGACCCATGGTTGAACATGCAGGTATCTATAGGTTCATGGGGTTCTAGCCAACAAAAAGAGCATTGTGCATGTGGATAAAGTAACAATGGAAACCCCAAGGGGATGTAAGGCTACACTTAGGAGCCAAGGGTTTCTTTACAATATTTGTTTCCAATCTAGAAGGCAAGGATCAAATATTTGATGGAGGACCGTATTTCTTTGCTTCAGCAGGTCTTTACATCTGGCCATGGAAACCCAACTTCACGCCGGAAAAGGAAACCTTCAAATAGGTATCAGTCTGGAATTGCCTATTCTCTCTTCCGATTGACTATTCGAGATATGCAGCACTAGAACAGATAGGCAACAAGCTAGGTACCTTCATCAAGGCCTCAGAAGTGACATTACAAAAAAGATATACCTCTTGCGCTAGAATATGTGAAGATATGGATGTTTCGGGAACATTACATGAGGGCATGTGATCGGAATGCAGAGATGAAGTGTATTTCCAAGCCATAGACTATGAGAAGATCCTGTTTCATTGCAGGAAGTGTCATGAGCATGTACATTTGATCAGAGAATGCCCAATGAACATAATGGTAGAGAAAACTAAGGAAAACAAAGGAGGTAAGAATAAGGAAGCCTTTGTACAACCAAATGTACGACAAAGAGGAAATAAAAAATGACAGACTAAACTAAGCACTTCCCTTGGAAATACAAGCAATGCCTTTTACGTGTGAGAATCAGAAACAGAGTTAGAGGACAACATTCAAGAGTAAGAAGCATTGAAAGTAAGCAGATCCACAGCCACACTAGAAATGAAAGAACCAGTGTTGAAGCCTTAAAACAATATCCCTCATGCTCAGGGATCAACGGAAGGTGTAGAAGAAAATTCAGAGATGTTAACCAATGAAATTGGGCTCGAAGATATGAAATTAAGTGACATGGTTGAGAAAGAAGGTATGGATCTACCAAATATGGTAGAAGACTAGAAAAAGAAAGCAATGGAACACATATCGGAAGAGGAGGTAAACATGATCAACAACTTATTCATAGCAAGATAACATGCATAGTTGAAGTTGCAGACAAAGAGCTTGGGAACAACAAAAGGGCTAGGGGTGTGAATGCAAGGATTTCATCAAACCTCCACCAACTCCAAGCATTGGAAAAAAAGAGGAAGAAGGACTAACAATGAGGCATTACAAGAATTAGGGCAGATGCTCCTAAAGTCAGGGAAGATGAAAGCCCTTGAGGCATTCTCACTAACCTCCTAAACTATGATTATTATGAAAGTACTTTCTTGGAATGCTAGAGGGCCAAATAGCCAAGAAAAAATAGCATTTGTTAAAGAAGAAGGTATAGAAGGAACAACCAGACATAGTGTTTATGCACGAAACTAAATGTTCCAGCAACATGATGGTCAATATTAGTAAAAAAACTGGGTAAATGAATGGAATACCTAGAGACAACAAGCAATGGTTGGGAAGGAGGAATGGCCATTTTGTGGAATCCACAGGTCAGCCAGCTCATTTCCTCTGAAGCCGCCAGATCTCACATATCAATAGAAGTCCAAATAGTAGGGAATACAGAAACATATCTATGCACCAATCTCTATGGCCCTCAGAAACTAGAGGCCAAACTGCTATTACTAAGAACTCTATCCAACTTAAAGCTAAGATATCCTCAAGCAAAAGCGATCTTCGGAGGTGATTTCAATATGATAACTTCACTCATGGAAAAGAGAGGAGGTATTAGAATTCTCAACAGTGACACTAAATCTTTCATAGATTTCATTAGATCAGCCAAGCTGGTAGACGTCTTCTCCAAGAGTGGAGCTTTCATGTGGAACAATAAAAGGGGGTGAAAGGAAAATATACTCTCGACTAGACATATTTTTAGTAACAGAAACTATTCTCCTGGAACGGATCACCATGGAATCAGACATACTTCCCAGTGGAGGGTCAGACCATTGGCCCATAACAATGACTGTGGCCATTGAAGGCACACCCAGAAATAAGCTATTCAGATTTGAAAAGTTTTGGCTCAGTCATCTCGAGTTCATTCAGAAGATTGAGCAATGGTGGAAAGAAATGTTAGGCATAAGAGGAACCAAAATGTTTCTTCTACAAGCTAAACTTAAACACATCAAAGCTAGACTTAAAGTCTGGAATCAAGATGTCTTTGGCAACTTATTTAAGGAAAAGAAGAAATTGGAGGAGCAAATGGAATAAATTCACCAGGGATGGATTGAAGGCAACATAGACCAGGAGACTATGTACATAGAACGAAAGCTAATGCAAGACTGGCAGTTAAGATGCCAACAGGAGGAAATGCTATGGAAGCAAAAGTCCTGACTTCAATGGCTTAAGGAAGGCGAATAGAACACAATTTTTTTTCATAGATCTGCCATTGATCACAGAGGGACTAACAAAATATTAACCATTAAAGATGATCAGGGAACCTCTGTATAGACTCATCAGGAAATCTCAAGCCTTCTTATAAACCATTTCAGCCAGATTGCTAGGGCACTAGAGATTGACAGAGAGGAGGCCATTGAGGAACTTCTAACTTCCATCCCCAAGCTCATCATGGAGGAGAAAAACAAAACTTTAAATTGAGAAATCACATTGGAAGAGGTGGAAGAGGCTATGAAAGATATGCCAAATGGTGAAGCACTTGGGCCAGATGGATTCACCATCGACTTTTACAAAGCGTGTTGGGAGATAGTCAAGATAGAGTTATGGGAAGTGGTGGAGGATTCCCAGCACTCCTCTTCAATCCTCAAATCCCTCAATTCCACATTCCTTGCCCTTATTCCAAAGGAGGAGGAAGCTAATACTCCATCGAAGTTTAGTCGAATTACACTATGCAATTTCTTGTACAAGATTATTTCTAAAGTCATTGCCAATCAACTAAAACCAATTCTTCCAGGTATCATTTCGGAAGAGAAATTAGGCTACGTAAAGGGGAGATAGATTTTGGACAATATGTTACTAGCATAAGAGATGATTCACACTCTGTGAACACAAAAGAAAGCAGGCATGCTAGTGTAGTTGGACCTATCAAAGGCTTATGATAAGGTAAACTGGCACTATTTGAAAGCTATTTTAGAGGCCTTCGGCTTTGCAAAACAATGGATAATCTCGATCCCAGCCTTGGTAAAATCCACAAGATTTTCAATCTTGGTTAATGGAGCTCCAATAACCTAGTTCACTCCCTCTCAAGGTTTGAGGCAAGGGGATCCCTTATCCCCCTTTCTATTTGTGATTCTAATGGAAGGTTTAAGAAGACTAATCCATAAAGCAAAAGAGGAAGGAATCATTTAGGGACTCCAACCCTTGCCCACTAACCATGCAACAACACATCAATGGTTTTTAGATGACACAATGTTGCACAACACGCCCTCGGTTAAAGAATATCTTGGATACAGAAGTATTCTCAATCGCTTCAGTGAGGCCTCAGGTATGGAGTTCAATCTAACAAAATCTTCCATTTTCTTTTTCAATACGCACTTAGTAGTTCCAAAAAATATCTCAACCATCCTAGGCTTTGAAATATGCAACATCCCTTCAAGATATCTTGGCATATCGCTGAATGATAGGCCCTGGCAGAAATTGCATTGGGAAAGAATTTTAGCCAACCTAGAGAAAAGATGTCATCATTGGACACACAAAACCCTTACTTTTACAAGCTGCCTTGTCCTCACCAAATCTGTAATCCAGAGCATTCCGCATTACATGCTTTCCATTCTTCCAACACCTAAAGGGGTTCTTCAGAAAATTAGAGTCATCTAAAGAGTGTTTATGTGGTCAGGAAATTCAAGAAAGCAGAAATGGTCTCTAATGGTGTGAGACAAGATCTGTAAACCCAAACACTTGGGTGAGCTGAATCTGCAGGACCCATTCACAGTTAACCAGGCCTATGGGGCGAAGTTATGGTGGAGGTGGCTGAAGGAACCCAACTTACCATGGGCCAAACATTGGAAAGAGAAGTATGCACATAATCACAGGATGTAGAATTTAATCAGAATGCAAGAAACCACCGAGGGCTCTCTAATTTGGAACCTGGCTAGAACTAACCGGCACATAATTTAGGAGTGGAGTTTTTGGGAAATTCGAGGCGGAAAGACTACCCTGTTTTGGGAAGATGTGTGACAACAACTACCTAAGCTGGAAAGCCCCAAATTCTTAACTATCCAAAGAAAAAACCAGGAGCTAGGGAGAACAACAATGAAGCATTACTGGAAAACTAATGAAAATGACCAAGCATGGAGAATGTGGATATTCAGTGAGACAGAACTGTTGGAAGAAGAAAGCAACAGTTTAAGAGCACTGAAAACAGAGCTGGCTAAAAGAAGGATAAGAAAAGCACGAGATACTGACCAATTATGCTGGGGCAAGCTTGGGGGGGCAAATTCACACTCAAAGAAGAAAGAATCTGTATAGAAGGGATTGAATATGAATAAAAAGTCAATTGGCAGAGCAAAGTGTTGGATGCTCAACTATGGCCTAAGATGAAAACTTTTCTATGGCTCTTGATGCACCGAAGAATGCTCACCTAGGAGAAACTTAGGAAAGAAGGGTTCATAGGCACATCACGTTGCCCCCTATGTGGAATTGAGAAGGAAACCATGAATCACCTCCTCAATACTTGTGAATGGGCAGACAACCTCTAGAATTGGATGGAAACCATTCTTAAGACAACGGATAGGGTAAGGAATTCAATTCAAGAAACCATAGAGAATCGGAGAGCCAATTTCTCCAATACCCAATTGGTTAATACAATATGGAAACTTATCCCAGGGTTTATAACATGGATGGTATGGAAAGAGAGAAACAAGAGAGTATTCCTAAATGAAACCAGAAACATAAACTTTATTAAAGACACAATTTTACAAAACATTAGAGAAACAGTTCTCTCCAAAGGGAAAGTAGAACAGGACAAGAACATCTCGATCTCGAACTTACAAATTCTGAAGGCCTTTGGTATTGAGATGGGAGCCATCACGTTTTTATGAAATCAACGACAACAATAAAGCTCCAATGTGAATACCTAAATTCCTCCACCGATAGGCTTCCTGAAACTCAACTTTGATGGAGCCTCTCGGGGAAATCCAGGGCCTGCAGGTTTTGGCAGTGTTCTTTGGGACAACAAAGGAGAAATTCAACATATTTATAGTTAATCGTTGGGTGAAGGGACTAATAATGAAATGGAATTTGAAGCTTTAGAGCAAGGATTAAAAATTCTCAGGCGCTTGAAAACAGGAGCCACCATGTTGGAAAGGGATTCTCAACTGGCGATCATGGCAGCAAGAAGAATGTATTCGGGAGCAAAGCCGAGTAAGGTCACGAAGCATTGGAGGCTTGCAAAGGTCACAGAACTCATAGCTGATCACCTCTCACGTCTAGACGAGATTATACTACATGTAGTAAGAAGAAAGGCGAACGTAGTGGCAGATCATCTGGCTAACTACGGGATCAATAATCACTTAGCCTACCTGGACACATGTCAACATGAGGTCACATGCATCAAACTTCGGAGTAAGTGCACACTTGTATTGAGACAAGACATAAGTTAATGGAAGTAGTGGTGCAGGGGTACGACGGACTTCCCCTTAACAAGTGAATGAAGACAACTAATCGAAGGAACAAGAGGAGAAGTGGGCGGTAGACCCAGGAAGTACAAAAGGAGAAGTGGGTGGTAGACCTAGGAAGTACAAAAGGAGAAGTGGGAATTAATACAGAAGGAAAAAGTGCTTGGACCAAGACATACATCCAACAAAAAATATGAGCAGCGCCAACAACAAATCACAAAGGAGAACACTTGGCAATCCACAAATTCGCTCAATTATGGCACAGTTAATAATAAGGATATGTCTCATGAACAGAAATGTGGAAATCTGAATAGTAGTTATTATGGCAGGATATGTGCTTATCCGATGGTGAAGTGGGAAACCTTAGGCCAAACATGGCCACCCCCCACTATAGCTAAGACCTCCCACTAGAAGATAAAGACATTGCTCTCCTACGGCATGCAACATAGCAATAGTTGTGATATCAGTAGTTCCAGTGTTTCTGCGCTCTACAATATGGCTCGTGAGGGAAGGCAAAATGTCTCTGCTAGCAAAGACCTTCAGAAGGCCCGGGAAGCCTATGAAACTAAGACTTCCCAAAAAGAAAAGTGTGAGATTGAAGAGCTAGAAGTGATTGTAGTAGAGGAGGAAGAACATTTGGAGGAGCAGGATTTGGAGAAGGAAGTGGATTGGATTCAAGATTTGAGAACTGTAACCACTCAAGCTATGCAATTGGTATTAACCTAGACTAAGATGTGGAGGATGAAAACTATGCTAGCCAAGGTGCTTAGTATGTAGGGGGAATACATCAAACAAGCTCATCAGGCTATCTCCCTAATTTCAACAGAGCACACAGCTAAACCGGACGCCTTAGATTTCAATCTCAGCACCCTGACTCAGGAAGTTGGCACAATCTCATAGAAAATGAGTGTCCTCATCAATCTCCTTAGGAACTCCATTCGTCAAGATCCCTCATCTATGGGGAAGGTCTCAGAGGAAGCTACTGGTACCAGTCCAGGAAATGGACCACTCAGCATGCTCCTCAGCCTGAGAAATCAATTGTTGTGGCCAGCTCGAGCGCTCCAAGCAAACATTATGTAATCCTAAAGCTGTAATGGCTTTTCAATTTCAATTGGCACTTCTTGTTTTGGCATGTTTTGTTTCTGGTTTCGAGGTTACTGGTCTCTTGGTTTCTAGGATGTCCTTCTGGCTCTCCCACTTTCTTTCTATCTAGTTTCCCAAGAGGGTACATTGTTTTTGCAGTCTCTAGCCCATATTTGAGCAACCTTGCATGGTTTTCCTTGGGGTCAAAACATGGAGTTTTAGCAGCTCATAAGCATTTTGAATGGGCAAGGAAGCTTCACTTTTGTTTGTGCATGTAGACCATTTTGTATCTTATGTATTTTATGAATTAATATAAAACTGTTGATTTACACAAAAAAAAGGGTTCATATTCCCATGGTATAATATTATTCATAATGTTTAATCCTAGGGTCTAATCATGGTCAACCATGGTGCAACATTGCATTGTGGCAAAGATTGTCTATATATGGAAATAAATCATGGTCAACCATTGTCCAACATCGCATTTTAACAAATACTGTATGAACATGAAAACTCACTATGGTCAACGATGGTCAACAATTTTTATTTTGTCATTTATAATATTTATCATAGGGCTTATACACATTGGTTTGTCATATATATTAGGGTTTATCATAGGATTTTCTCATTATGAAAATCAATCATGGTCAACAATAGTCAATCATGGTCAACCATGGTCGCCAATGGTCCAATGTCCCATTGTGATGTTCAACCATTGGTTAATAATGGTAAATCATTGTCAACCATGGGCCAATGTCACATTGTGATAAAGATTGTCTCAATATGAAGACCAACCATGGTCAACCATGGTCCAACATCGCATTGTGTCAAAAATTGTCTCAATATGAAAATAAGTCATGGTGAACCATGGTGAACCATGGTCCAACGTCTCATTGTGAAAAATATTGTCTTGATATGAAAATCAACCATGATCCAATGTTGCATTATGAAAAAGATTGTCTCGAAATGAAAATCAATCATGGTGAACAATGGTCAACCATGATCCAACGTGCATGTGACAAAGATTGTCTCTATATGAAAATAAACCATAACCAACCATGGCCAACCATGGCCCAACTTCACATTATGACAAAACAAATTTGAATATGTAAATGAACCATGGTCCAATGTTGCATTGTGAAAAATATTGTCTCGGTATGAAGATCAACCATGGTCAACCATGCTCCAACATCGCATTGTGTAAAGGATTGTCTCAATATAAAAATAAACCGTGGTTAACCATTCTTATTTTACAGTTTATAATACTTATCTTAGCCTTTATATGCCTTGGGTTTATAATCCCTTAGGTTTTATATACCTTGGGTTTATAATATCAATCCCTTCGGTCTATTAATGTAAGGGTTCATACTCCTAAGGTATAATATTTTTCATAGAGTTTATAATATTAATCCTAGGGTTTAATGTAAACCCCTTGGGTTTATATTCGTTTATCAATATGAAAATCAATCATAGTCAACCAGGTCAATTCTGGTCAATCATAGTCAGCATGGATCAAATATGGTCTTGTATTGTCAATTATGGTTAATCATGGCAAATTGCGGTCACCAATGTTTGAAAGTTACATTGTGACGCTCAACCATTGGTCAATCATGGTTAACCACAATCCAATGTCACATTATGGGATAGGTGTCTCAATATGAAGATCAACCACGGTAATCCATGGTCGAATGTTGCATTGTGACAAATATTGTCTCATTATGAAAATCAATGATGGTGGACCATGGTCAACCATGGTCCAATGTTCCATTGTGACAAATATTGTCTCAATATGAAAATCAAACCATGGTCCAATGTTGTATTGTGGGAAAGATTGTCCCTAAAAGAAAATCAATCATGGTGAACCATGATCCAGTGTCTTCTTGTGGGAAAGATTGTCCCTAAATGAAAATGAATCATGGTGAACCATGATCCAATGTTTCTTTATGACAAAGATTGTCTTTATATGAAAATAAACCATGATAAACCGTGGTTGGCCATGTTTAGTTTAGGGTTTTTAATATTTATCTGAGGGTTCACATAGATTGGATTTATAATATTCATCTTGGATTTATTAATATCTTTGGTTTTCTAATATAAGGGTTCATATTCCTTGGGTTTAATATATTTTTTTGGGTTTTGATCATGGTCACTCCTTGATTCAATGTCCTATAGTGACAAACATTTTCTGAATATGTAGATCATCCGTTGACCAACGTCACATTGTGACAAAGATTGTTTTTGTATGAAGATCAATCATGGTCAACTGGTGAGCATCACTATTGCAACAATACTGTTGCAACTCTTGTGCTTCCTACTTTACCTTTTATCAACCCGGTAGTTCATAACAAACTTGGAAGCGACTGTGCTATATGCACAAGTACTAGTTCTTAGTGCATGATGTCACTTGGTCAGTTGGCGCAAGATCACTGGGAGATCAAGACAACTTCTATGAATTCTAGAAGAAGCTTTATAGGTGATGAAATAAGGGAAATCTTACTCTACAAAGTCTACTCTTCTTACAGAAAGAAAAGGAAGACTGAAATGAAAAGTAAACCTAGCAAACCCTAATTAACTAACTAATCCTATTTTTGCATAAAGAGAGATGAAAAACATGAAATGAATGTTGTTACTTAATCTAGGAAGCAAACAACATCTACCCAAGCTATTTATAGAGGAAAATGAAAAAAAAACATCTTTTTGGATTTTTATGTGTTTTCAAGTGAAATTGTCATCCATGTAATTTATTTGTTTGTGAATGTGGAAGTGATTAGGTGGCGATGGAGGGTGAATTTGGAGTTTTCAGAGGTGTAGGAAAGTGGGGATGGGTCCTAGGAGGTCCTAGGTGGCCTCATGGAGGCTTTCCTTACAATCAGACTTCAAAAAGACACCTACAGGAAAATCTACAGGAGGCTGCAGGGGATCTACAGGAGGTCTACAAGAGGATTCCGAGAGTTGTTTTAGAGGTTTTGAAGGTGGAAAAATGGGTGGAAAGGGTAGCTGATGGCTAGGAGGATGCGTTAAGGTGTCTGAGGTTCATAAAGGAATATTAGGGAAGAGAAAGATGGTTGGCCTTGTCCAAGGAAAGAGAGGAAAGTTCATGAGAAAAGCAGAGAAAATTAAGGTAGATTTGTGAGGGACTTTGGATGACCTATGGAACATGGATCACAAAGATATGGTGATGTATTATTATTTGACTTAATGTGAGTAGAGATATACTGCAAGAGAACTGAAATCAGGATCTAAAACTAAGCAAGCAAAGAAACTAGCTACACTAAAAAACATAACTGTTCATCAAGTTAGTCTAAATTCCGATCTAGGAAAGTAAATGCTGAACAATGATATATGGGAAGAAAGCATGGGAAGAATTTTATTGTAAAGATATAAATAGATATATAGCAAAAGCATTAACCTTCTAACAAGCTGTAAAACTAGAAATCCTATGGAAAAGACAAATCTGTGTTTTTTGTGGTAGCAATAGGGTCTTGGCCTCAGTTCATGGTCCCAAAGGGGAGAAAGGAGGTCAAGGCTCTGTTGATGGCATTTTTGTATCTTCTTCTATCACTGTTCAACCTGCTACAACAAACTGAAATGGGAACAATTTTTTAAATTACCAAAAGCAAGATGTTCTTAACTAAGAAAGAAATTTATCTAACAACAATGAATTCATAAACTGAAACAAAACATATAAATACAAAATAAGAGGTGCTTGACTACTTGGATTAGGCCCTAACCCAAGAGCTTCAGCCCTCTGAGGTAACTCAAGTACTAGCTCAGAAACAATCTCATCTTCATTATCAAAATAACAGTAAGGTTACATGAAACTGTCTACAAAAGTAAGCTCGAAGTTGAGCAATAAAAGTGTGAAAATTTGACCAACATCTAATAACCTAATGAGGCCCTAGGCCTCTCTACTTATACAATTAGAGCTCGCAACAGCTCCCTTAAAATCAGGGAGGATTGGCTCCCAACGCTTGAGATAGACAACAGTTGTCCTCCACTTGCTCGGCTACCTCTTTGGTGCATTTACGTGGCTACTTGTGCTCCGAGATTTCTGAAGGAGAATTCAAAGTAGGGACTCATAAATGAGGGGGACACCCTCCTATAGATCCTCTCCCTTGTCTTCTTTGAATATTTGCTGCCAAATGTTCATTAAATCCTTGACTTTGTCTCCAAAATTTACCAATAATTTGCATTAAGCACACATTATATTTCAAGGCATAATGACCATCCCAACTCACTTTATTAGCATACATATAATAAAGAACATGCAATAAACTAATGAGAATGGTGGATTAAGCTAAGTTAGGAGGAAAAATGAGCCGATGTAATTACCCATTTATGGGGCTCATCATTGCCTCCCTACTGAATGCGTTCCTCATCCTTTGAGCAACTAGTTCATCTCCTCATCTTTGATGGCCCTGATGGCCTCCCTAACATCCCATGCTTCTGATGTGAGATCCTCTTCTTTATCATGGAATCCTGCCTTTCTATTCACTTCTTCACACTACTATTGTTCTTCTTCCTCTTTTATGCCCTCTAGCAGTCCTAACAATAGTGGGGGACTTAGTTTGAGGCCAATCTAGTTGACCTTCAAACTCTGCATAGAGTGCTTGTACAATGGAAATATCCTTAATGCTTCTTTCATGCATGTTGGGGAGTGATAATCCCTTATCTGCAAGCTGTGTGGTAGTGTATTCCACCTCCTCATACAAGCATGAATATAGTAATCTCCAAGTAATCTTTCATGTACCCAAAATGTGTAATGGTCTGAGCCTGATCATTGATATACTTAGGGGAACTTTGAGGATTATTTGCAAGCAGCTGGTGGACACTGATGAGAGCCATGGGGTCTGATGGCTCAACTCTGATCATTAAGGGTTCATTTTTCTCTTTTGCCATCAATTTTTTTATTTTTGTTGCCTTTTTCTCCTCATGATTCATCCATGATTCCATGGACATCAATTGCAAGTCCCTTAGCCTAGCATTAGGGTTCCATAGGTTCATATTAGTGAGGGCCAAGTTATGCAAATAAAACTCTGCTATCTTTGCCTTGTCTTTTGCTGAAATTTGGTTACATAGGCCTGTAAACTATTTATAATCTTCGAAAGGCATGGTGCCTCTCTTTGCCAAAGTCTTGATCTGAAACTACAACCATTGGTCTTTGAGGTATACTGCACTGTAGCGCCTCCATATACCAACTGGCCATGCATGCCAATTGTGTGTCCTTTTCTTGCAGTTGTTTTTTTAGCAATTCATTTTCTATTTCCAAGTGAGTTCTTCTAATTTCCTTTCTATGTCTTACATCACTTAATTCCCTATCCATCTCTTTAAGCTTGTTCTCCATGTGGTCAATATCCTATACCCCCTTGGATTTGTTAATTTTCATCCATCTATGGCTCCTTATTCTTTCCTTCTCCAGCTCAAAGAAAAGTGGGACTACAAATTTCTTTCGAATGATTTCCCCCCATCAAGAATATTGTAATAACAGCCCAAACTAGGCTGGGGGTTAGGTTCATGGGTCTCTGTTGTGTCCTCCTTCCCCTTTGGCTGTTATTCTACCCCTTTTTCCAGTTTTCCAGTCTCCTATACCTTAGTTAGGGTCTCCTGTAAAATAGTCTGTGCTTCCTGTAGAGATGTTTTTGGGTCATGTAGTTGTACTCTTTCCTTCCAAGTGGAAGATCTGGAATTTCCTTTTTCATATGTGATGGGGTTTTAGAGGGAGATTATTCCGCTTTGATAGTGGGTGAATTTTCAATTACAATAGGCACTATTGAAGATTGTTGTGGTTTTCCCATTTTTATCCTTGTGCTTTTCTCAGCCCTCAAGTACATTGATGTTTGCATCTTCCTCTTTTGTTTGTGTTTAACAGGGGTACTGAGGGTAGCAAGAGCAGTTGCTACCTCCCTTTCTAGGGTCTTAGGAAATAATTTTTTCTTTTCTGCTCCTTGTTCCTCTCCTTTTGTCTTCTTTGTTTCCGCTGATATTGTTTCCTCTTGCTCTATTTTGGTTTCTTCCTCCTCTGGTTTAGTTTCCTCCTTCTGTGTTTTAGTTTCCTCCTTCTTTGTTTTGGTGTCTTCCTCCTTTGTTTCCTCCTCAGTTCCCTCCCCTTCTTCTCCTTGCTATTCTTCCCCCTCACTTTCAGAAGGACTGTGGTCATATGTAAGGGCCTTTATATCATCTTCTCTTGTCATATTTCTAAAGATTTCCCATGCTATGGGGATTGTGAAGGTGTGGAGGGATTCTTCCACTAATAGTTTAATTAACCCATGGTGATGCAACTGATCTGGACCTCCTGCCTTCAACTTGATACTGGAGTCTATGAAGGACTACAGGAGAAAATAGGGGATGCTAAGTTTTTGTGGTCTGGGAGTGTCCATGGCATATCTCAGCTCATGAAGAAGTCTAAAATGGTAGCCAAAACTATGCTATACGTCCCTTCAGAGGAAATATACTTGATGATTTTGTAACTGACCTCATGCCAAGGGTTAGGTATGCTTGTTCTTCTAATGCCATTTTTGTCTTCTACAAGATGCTCATTTGGTTGGAAGAAGGTTTTCTTGGCAACTTGTCCCATTGGCTTTTCACCTTTGCTCCAAGGTAATCCAAGGGGAAGGCTGGTAACTCTATTGATATATTCTAGGGTGATTTCCATGGTGAGACCTCTGAAAGTAACAATTGCACGGGTCTTTAAGAGAGGTACTAAAGCAAGGGAAAACTCTTGAGCCACTTCTTCATCAAACCCTCGAAGTTCTTTAAAAAATGGCATCCAATTTGCTCTGGTGAAAATCACTACCACTTCGGGATGTTAATGGAGCCTGGCTGAATTTGTGGGTTCCTTCCTCATGAATCTGCCTATCATTTTGCTTATAACCTTTTGGAACACCCAAGGCAGAAATGGAGACAAAAATTTTTTGAAGACAGAGGAAACAGAGAAAAACTGTGTTTTTTGAGAAAACATGCATAAATGTTTTTATGGAATTCCTCTCTTCTACAGGCTTAATTACTCCTTAAAATTGTATCATTTCTTGTAGATATTAATATTCAAGGTGGGTCTATACGAGGCCTACTTCTTCAAGCCAAAATTTGAGCAAAAACCCTGTGTTGCTTCCTTAAAAATTACTTATTTTCCCTCCTGTAGAACTGGTTGTAGGTGCTCCTGTAGAACTCGTTCCTGTAGAACCTGTTACTGCTCCTGTAGGACTCTAATAGCAGAACGATGACTAAAATCGATAGAAAACGATGTTTTCAAGGCTATGGAGGTGGTATAGATCTTGTTGCAACTAAGTGGACGAGGTCAAAATGGAAAAAAAGGTGGTGAAGGAGTTTCGAGGAGGAATACTTATGTCTTCTTTGAGATATTTCTAGTGATGGGGTGAGCTGGAAAAAAGGTACGTTGCGAGATTTAGACATTTTTCCCCATTGCTCTGTCATCATGGCTCTTCATGCCTCTTTCTTGCAGTCATTTCCCATCATTGCATCAGAGTTCATCAGAGTTGTATAACCTCCACTACTTGTCATTTGGATTTTCTGTGAGTTGACTAGGCACACGTGTGGTGGCATCTCCGGATGAGGGCAGTCAACTAGATGAGGATGGCCAGTTAACTAGCCACCTTTGTCACTCAACCCTAATCATCTCATTCACTTATGCATATTTTCAATTACACATATGCAATAGAGGAGAGGGTTAGACACTTACCTGCAAGTCGAATGTTTGTGCTGTGGTGCATTTTGGTTCCTTTGCTGCTGCATTCTTGAATTTCAGTTACTGCATGCCTCTATCTCCTCTGATGTATGATTTATGCTCTCTAATGTGAGGATTATTTGCTTTGTGTAGGTGCCCTCTCACTGGATCTGCTTTAGACATCCTCTTCAATCCTATGGCTGCACCTATTTTGCTATCATGGCTTAATTTTAAGGGGATTAGCTGCTATACGAAATCTTACAAGAGCTCCTGTAGATGCTTCTCCCTTTAAAATTTTTAGCTGATTCTTGTTTTGGGAGTTGTGAGGATGCTACCAGAGATGCTGATGGTGATTGAGAGGTATTTTGTAAGTTGCAGGTGAGATTTGGAGGTGTTGTTCCTTTTATTTCTTTGTTTTTGTTTTCTAAAAACCGGTTTCCATGTTTTTTTTTTTTTCTACAGGAAGGAAGGAAATCCATGATAATGGGGTGGTTTAGGTGTGGGATGGATGGCTAGGAGGGTGGATAGTTGTAGGAGGGCCTATAGTCTCTTCATGAAATTTCCTAGCTCCCCAAACTATTCTTAAAATCCATTTCGAGCTCTTTGTGATTTCTATAAGGGCCTCTTGTAGAACACACAGGGCCTCCTGTAGGATACACAGTGTTTGGAAAAAAACACATAGCGAGGTGGAAGAAAGGTCAGAAATGATTGAGAAGAGTATGGAGGAGGTGAAATAATCTTTGTGGCATTGTATCTTGTTTCTTGTGGTCCGCCTATAACCTGCAATGCATGTTAAAAGTCCATTTCCTCTTCCTTTTTTCTTTGTTTTTTTCCTTCCTTTTTTCTGAAAGACAACTAGGGTGCCTCCAGGAGGTTTTCACCCTAATCTCCTACCCTAGGTGCCTCTAAGGGAGGTTTTCACCCAAGGATCTTATTCTCTTTTTTTTTTTTTTTTTTTTTTCATCGTTGGGCCACCTCAAAAGAGGTTTTCAATCCAATGATGGGACTCAAGCGCCTCATGGAGGTTTTCACTTGATCCCTTATTATTATTTTTTTTCTTTTTGCTTGTTTAGTAAGTGGGTGGAGTGGAGGCTGAGACCTGCTCCACTACTAACACCGTCTTATTCAGATCTTCAATGAACTCTTGCTTGGAGAGGGATTTCTTCTAAATTTTCAACCTATGTCCATTGACAAGCATGGGGATGGCTTCCTCATCAATGGTTCTGATCAGAATTGAACCATTGTCATAGCATTTTTCCATAGTGTAGGGTCCTAGCGACCTTGTCCTTAGCTTGCTTTTGAAGTCTTTATACCTTGAGTCATAGAGCAATGCCCAATCTCCCTCTTCGAATTGCTTCTCCCTAATATTTTGATCATGCCATATTTTGCTTTGAAGTTAGACTACCTCTATGTGGAGAATGGCTTGTAGTATTTGTTTACCCAATCCATTGAGGTAGAGTAGCCTTTCCCTCTGTGCATAGCTGAGGTCTAGGTCCAGCTGAGCTACCATCCGTAGTGTATTTTATTCAAATTCTATTGACAGCAAAGCCTTCTTCCCATAGACCAGTTCATAGGGTGTGAACCCTGTGGTGGTCTTCCATGTTGTGTTGTAGGCCCAAGTGACCTCAACTAGTCTATGCACCCAATCTTTCCTGCTGCTACTCACTACCTTGGTCAGAATCCCTTCCAAAGCTCTGTTGGTGACTTCCACCTACCCATTGGCTTGTGGATGGTAAGGGGTGGAAGTCCTGTGCTTGATTTTATCATGTGTGTGAAGGTCCCCAATCAAATTGGAAGTGAATTGACTGTATTGATCTGTAACCAATTCTCTTGGATACCTGAACTTATAGAATATGTTCTCTCTTAATCAATCAGCTACTCTCTCCTCTATTGCTGCCTTGATTGCTTTTGTCTTTGCCCATTTTGTCAAATAATCAATGCACATAATGATCTAGTGCCTTTGTTTTGAAGGATGGTCGATAGGACCCACAAAGTCCATGCCCCACTTCTCAAATGGCTCATAAGTCACTTGAGGTTGCATGGGAATATCATCCTTTGGAGTAGGTTTCCCCATCCTTTGGCACCAATCCCATTGACTGGTATATCTCTTCACATCTTAATGAAGAGTGGGCCAATAGTAACCTGCTTGCAAGATTTTGAAGGCAGTCATTTTTGTTGCAAAATGGCCTCAACAAGGACCGTCATGACAGGTTAGGAGAATGTCAAAAACTTCCTCCTCCCTAACACATCTTCTCAAGATCTGATCTAGCCATGTTTGAAGAGATTGCCCCCAATCCAAGTGAAAGGGGCTCTTTTCCTGATGATCTTGTTGTTCTCTTTCGAGGCCAGGTGTAGTGGGAACTGTGCTGAAACCAAGTAATTTGCTATATCAACAAACCATAGAGAGACTATTGAGATAGCAAATAGGTGCTTATCTAGCATTTTATCGTCCACCATTCCTTCCTCACCTGTAGGAAAATTTACTCTAGACAAAAAGTCAGCAACAACATTTTCTTTACTAGGCTTATCAACAATGGTTAAATCAAACTGCTACAGTAAAAGAAACCATCTAATAATGCGAGCATTTACATCTGATTTATTAATTAAATACCTAATTGCAACATGATCAGTGTGTACAAAGGTTTGATAGTATGTGATGTAATATCTAAACTTATTTAAAGAATGAACTACAACTAGGAGTTCCTTCTCGGTAATCGTGTAGTTTAACTCTGCCTTTGACAAATTTTTACTTATAAAATATATGGCATAAGGTAAATTTTCATTAATCTACCCCAAGGTTGCTCCTATTTCTTTGTTCAAGCCATCTGTGTGAATGTGGAAAGGTAGGGACCAGTATAGGCCTCTCAAAATTGGGGTAGTCACAAGTTTGCTTTTCAAGGTATCTAGAGCTTCTTGACAGTTTTCAATCCATATGAACTCGACATATTTTCCCAAAGAACCAAATAATAGAGATTCTAACTTACTGAAATCTTTAATGAATCTTCTATAATATCATGCTAGGCCTAGGAAACTTTGGACATCTCTCAACTTTTGAGGAGGTGGGACCCTTTGGATGATGGCAATTTTGTTGGGGTCCACCTGTAATCCTTGTTGAGAGATTGCATGACCAAGCATGGTCCCTTCGGTCATTAAAAATTCAAATTTTTCTGGACTGAGGGACAGGTTCATTTCAATACACTTGTCCAAAACATTGCCTAGGTTAGATAAAGATTCTTGAAAGTTAGAACCATAAGGAGTAATGTCATCCATATATATTTCCACCGCATCATGAACTAGTTCAGAAAATATACTCAATACTGCTCTCTGGAATGTGGTTGGAGCGTTGCACAAACCAAAAGGAAGGAACCGATATGGAAAGGTACCCCAAGGATAAGTGAAAGTGGTCTTATCTTGGTCTTTATGGCTGATTTGAATCTGATTGTACTTGCTAAACCCATCTAGGAAGGAGAAAAACTTTTTCCCCGCCAGACCATCTAACACTTGATCTATGAAAGGCAATGGAAAATGGTCCTTTTTAGTGGCCTTGTTCAGTTCCCAATAATCGACACAGATTCTCCACTTACCATTTTTCTTTGGCACTAGCACCAAAGGAGAGACCTATTCGCTATCAGAGATGGGGTAGATGAATCTTGCATCAAGTAGTTTTTGCAATTCTTCCTTAACAATGTCTTTAATGGCTGGATTCATCCTCCTTTGAGGCTGCCTGACTAGTTTACAATCCTCCTTAATGTATATATGATGAGTACGTACTAAAGGGTGCACTCCTTTCATCTCCTTATAACTCCAGGCGAAGGCATCCAAATGTTTTGTTAATAAGCTGCACAGTTCCTTCTCCTGGGAAGTGGATAGGGATGAGTTCATTTTCAAGGTTCTCTCTAGGCCGAACTCTATATTCTTGACATGGAGAGAGGTTGGGTCAGCCACACAGAGATCAATTAAGGGATTGCCTTGGGTTTCTTTCACTAGATCTTCTAGTGGAAAAATACTGGGGGATGGATTCAAGATTAAATTTTCAATGATATCATCCTCATTTTGTGGTTTTACCCCCATGACAGTTTCTACTACACATAGTGGTGTAGAATAGGCTTCATCCTCATCCTCCTCCTCCAACCAGAGAGGTAGATCATGTTCTAGCAAGGGTTGGAGAGGAGGGTATAGGATTAGTTGCTTGGACATATGCCCATTCTTAATGGTCATGTTCCCAACCCGACAACTTATATAAGCATCGACAGTGGCCAATGAGGGTCTTCCTAGGATGAGGGGATACCTAGTGAGATTTTCCTTCGGCTGGAGAACTAAGAAATCAGCAGGGCACTCCCAAGAATCGATGGAGGCCATCACATCCTCAAAAATCCCTTCAGGGGTCAGGGTGGAGCGATCTGCTAGCTGCAGTACTGTCGTGGTCTTTCTCAAGGAGCCCTGGAGGTTGAGTTTGAGCATGGTGTCCTTTGTCATCACATTAATGGAATCTCCCAGATCAATCAAGGTATGTGGGATCATGGTGCCATTGATGTGGACATCAACTACTGGGCTTCCATGGTCTAGATATTTCAGACAGATTACCTGCCCCAACATCAGGTCAGACAGTTGTCCTATGACATTGATGGCTGGTGCATCTCTCTTGCACTTACCTGGATTCCTGAAGCACTTCTCTTTGATCATACTATTGTATATAGGCACATCCTTTATGGCTTGGAGATGTGGTATCTTTACACATAACTATTCCAATTCTCCCATAAGTTCAGTTTCTTTGGGGATGGGTTGTGTTGTCCCAGATAATCTCTCAGGAAAGGGTGGAATTTCTTTCAGTTCACTTTCCTCTTTATCTTCCTCAACCTTCTGAGGAGGAGGCTGGCTATCTTGGAGAACCTTCCTAGATCGTAGGTTAATCTCCTGAATCTCCAGAGCATAAGTTGGGCATGATGGTTCCCCATTATATACTTGCTAGGCCTATCTGTTGTTCAGATTCGACTTCGGTTGAATAGGAATTTGCCATTGCCTTAGTGGAGCAGGAGGCAATGGTTGTGGTTGAGCAGGTGCTGGAGGCAAAAGAGTGGGAGGAGAGTTGTACTAAGGCCTCCACCCTTGATGAGATGCATTCCACTGAGGTTGTGGCTGAGCATAGGATTGAAATGCATGAACAGCTGGTTGGGCATGATATCGAGATGGATAGGACCAAGGAGGAGGTGTGGACCAGGAAGGATGAGTAGGGGGGGCCCAAGAAGGTATGTAAGTGGCTTGGTTGGGGTTGTAGTATGCCTGAGATGTCCCTTGCATCCCCTAACTGGTATGGTCTAGGTCCATGTGGTCTCCTTTGGTTTATGAAATAGAGTGGTTCAGTGGCTCCTTCAGCCCCTTGGTATACAACTTTAAGTCCGGGCAAGGAAGGGAACTTATCTGTAGAATGATATTCTTCACAGACTGAGCAAACCTCTATGGAGTTCAATGGAAATTCATTCCTAGGATGCCTTCTGGTGCACCTAGGATAAAAAATAGCCAAAGACCTCTTTGCTTCCTCTTATTTCCTTTTGATATGCAAGGTATCCATTTACATGGCAAGAGTTTGCAACATATCACTCTTGAAGTCCTCCAGCATGTGTCCAAGTTCACCTTTTATGGATGAAATGGATGAGGAGGTACTGGCTATGGGTTGGCTCCGCTACCTTTCTTTCTGGCTACCCTAGAATGGTTTCTAAAAATAGTCTTTATTTCTTCATAAGGTAGTTGGTAGATGTCTCCCCCAGTCAGTAGATGGAGGGTGTCTAGAAGGTCTTTCAGAATTCTCCTAAGCAGGACCAACTTCAGCAATTTGGGATGAAGTGTACATCTGGCCCTTTTATAACTGAGTTGGAACCTTTATTCATAATATTCCAATGATTCAGCACTTCCCATGGTCATTTAGAAGATTTCTTCCTTGGTGTCTTTTGACCTATAGTAGTCTCGATATTTGTTATTGAAGGCTTGTTGCATCTGAGCCCAAGTTGTGATGCTATTGCCAGGTAGACCCATGAACCATCACAATGTTGCATCCTTGAGGGTAGAATGGAATAATTTCAACTTTTTCTCATCTTCTGCGTAGTCATAGGTTCGATAGATAACAAAAAACTCAAACAAGAAGGTGTTAGGATCTTCTATAGTCAATCCATGGAAGTGAGGTAAGGCTGAAGGGCTTATGTTTTTTATTTTAGTGTCCCCATTGGTCTCTCGGATGGGAAAGGTACCCTCTACTCTTTCTCCATTCCCCCTAGCATTTTTGTTTTCAGCCATTGTCTCAAGAGAGATGTTTTCTTGTTCTTCTTCCCCTATAGGTTCTTCAAATATCTCTGGTTGTTCACCTAAAGGTTCTTCTTGATCATTGTCACCGAAGAAGAGAGAAGGGCGGCTATGTGATGTGGTGGGGGTTTTCGGTAAGAATTTTCCTGAATTATCTCTATTCCTACGAGGAATGAAAAGAAATATTTTGGTTGATTTTTTTATTTTATTTTATTTATTTTTTTCTACTTGTACCTGCAAAAACTGAAATTAATTGAGCAGAAAAATTGAAACTAATTGAAATGAACTTGCTAAAATGAAATTGCAGAACTGAAAAGGAAAGAAAATGAAATGCAGAAAGGAGATTACTAATCTACTCTTGCTGGAATGAAAATTGCAGAAATGAAATGGAAGCAAGGAAAGAGGTAATCTACTTTTGCTGGAATGGAAATTGCAGAATTGAAATGAAAGCAAGGAAATGGCTAATCTACTTTTGTTGGAATGGAAATTGTAGAATTGAAATGAAAACAAGGAAATGTAGAAATTGAAAGAAACAACTACTCTACTTTTACTGAAATAAACTACTTAACAGAAGGTGGCAATAGAAAATAGAACAAAGAAATAATCACAAAATACTCTGATGCTTCCCCATCAACGACGTCAAAATGTGGTCAGCACTAGTATTGCAGCAACAATGTTGCAGCTCCTTGGCTTCCTACTTTACTTTTTATCAGCCCGGTAGTTCGTAACAAACTTGGAAGCGACAGTGATGTATGCACAAGTACTAGTTCTTCCTGCAGGCTGTCACTTGGTCAGCTAATGCAAGATCACTAGGAGCTCAAGCCAACTTCTATGAATTCCATAAGAAGC
This sequence comes from Pinus taeda, assembly GCA_000404065.3. Taxonomy (NCBI): domain Eukaryota; kingdom Viridiplantae; phylum Streptophyta; class Pinopsida; order Pinales; family Pinaceae; genus Pinus; species Pinus taeda. The sequence goes on from APFE031209849.1 coordinate 36,628, forward strand.
TTTATATGTGATGAAAGAAAGGAAAACTTACTCTATAGAGGCTACTCTACTTGCAGAAAGAGAAAGAATACTGAAATGCAAAGTAAACCTAGCAAACACTAATTAACCAACTAATCGTATTTTTGCAAAAAAAGAGATGAACACCATGAAATGAATGCTATTACTTAATCTAGGAAGAAAACAACATCTACTCAAGTTATTTCTAGAAGGAAATGAGAAAAAAACATCTTTTTGGATTTTTATGTGTTTTTAGGTGAAATTGTCATGCATGTAATTTATTTGTTTGTTTATGTGGTAGTGATTAGGTGGCGATGGAGGGAGACTTGGAGTTTGCAAAGGTGTAGGAAGATGTGGAGGGGTCCTAGGACATCCCAGATGGCCTTCTGGAGGCTTTCCCTGCAATCGGACTTCAAATATACACCTACAGGAAAATCTACAGGAGGCTGTAAGGGATCTACAGGAGCTCTATAGGAGGTCTACAAGAGGGTGCCGACAGCTTTTTTAGAGGTTTTGAAGGTGGGAAAATGGGTGGAAAGGGTAGCTGATAGCTAGGATGATGTGTTAAGGTGTCTAAGGTTCATCAAGGAAGATTAGGGAAGAGAAATATCATTGGACGTGTTCAAGGAATGAGAGGATAGTTCGTGAGAAAAGTGTAGAAAATTAAGGCAGAATTGTGAGGGACTTTGGATGACCTGTGTAACATGGATCACAAAGAGATGGTGATGGCTGATTTGTTGACTTATTGTGAGCAGAGATGTACTATAAGAGAACTGAAAATCAAGCTCTCAAACTAAGCAAGCAAAGAAACTAGTTACACTAAAAAACAGAACTGTTCATCAAGCTAGTCTAAATTCTGATCAAGGAAAGTAAATGTTGAACAATGCTATAGGGAAAGAAAGCATGGAAAGAAGTTTATTTTAAAGACAATAATGAGCATGATAAAATAGATCTACAACAAAAGCATTAGCCTTCTAACAAGCTGCAACACTAGAAATCCTATGGAAGAGACAAATCTGTGTTTTTTGTGGCAACAATAGGGTCTTGGCCTCAGTTCATGGTCGCAAAGGGGAGAAAGGAGGTCAAGGCTCTGTTGATGGCCTTTTTGTATCTTCTCCTATCACTATTCAACCTACTACAACAAGTTGAAATGGGAAAAACTAAATTACCAAAATAAACCTATTCTTAACTAAGAAAGAAATCTATCTAACAACAATGAATTCATAAACTGAAACAAAACATATAAATACAAAACAAGAGGTGCTTGGCTACTTGGATTGGGCCCTAACCTAGAGCTTCATCCCTCTGAGGTAACGCAGTGCTCACTCAGAAACAATCTCATCTTCATTATCAAAATAACAGTAAGGTTACATGAAACTGTCTACAAAAGTAAGCTCGAAGTTGAGCAGAGCAAAGCTACAACAAAAGTGTGAAAATTTGATTAACATCCAACAACCTAATGAGTCCCTAGGCCTATCTACTTATACAACTAGATCTCCCAACATCTCCTTTAAAATCAGGGAGGATTGGCTCCTGACACTTGAGATAGATAGCAGTTATCCTCCACTTGCTCAACTGTCTCTTTGGTGCATTGATGTGGCTGCTTGTGCTTTGAGCTTTCCGAAGGAGAATTCAAAGTAGGGAATCATAAATGAGGGGGACACCCTCCTATAAATCCTCTCCCTTGTCTTCTTTGAATATTTGCTGCCAAATGTTCATTAAATCCTTGACTTTGTCTCCAAAATTTACTAAGAATCTGCATTAAGCACACATTAGACTTCAAGGCATAATGACCAACCCAACTTACTCTATTAGCATAAATATAATAAAAAACATGCAATAAACTAATGAGAATGGTGGATTAAGCTAAGTTAGGAAGTAAAATGAGCCCATATAATTACCCATTTATGGGGCTCATCATCAACCATGGTCCAAAGTCGCATTGTGACAAATATTGTCTCAGTGTAATGATCAATCATGGTCAACCCTGTGCCAACATTGCATTATGACAAATAATGTCTCAATATAGAAATCACCATGGTTAAGTTTCAAGCATTTTTATATACGTTGGGTTTATAATCCCTTAGAGTTTACATACCTTGGGTTTAAAATATCGATCCCTACGGTTTATTAGTCCAGGGGTTCATACTCTTAGGGTATAATAATGTTCATAGGGTTTAATATAGATCCCTTAGCTTTATATTCATTTTCAACCATGTTAAACTATGATCCAACGTAAAATTGTCACAAAGGTTATCTCAATATGAAAATCAACCATGGTCCAGCGTCGCATTATGATAAAGATAGTCTGAATACAGAAATCAACCATGGTAAACCATAATCAACCATATTTATTTTAGGGTTTATAATATTTATCATGGGTTTATATTCCTTGGATTCATAACATTATTCTCAGGGTATAATATTATTCATTGTGAATCCCCAAGGGTTAGCTCAACTGATTGGATCCTCATTGTGAAAGTACATCGTCAATCAGGAGGTCACAAGGTCAATTCTCCTTGATGCCCTTAGGGTTAGGCTCAGATAGTAGGCCACGGGACTTGATCCCCTTTGGGGTTGATCAGCTCAGTTCTTTCCTACGGGGAAAAAAAATATTATTCATTGGGTTTATAATTGATTCATAAAGTTAAATAATTAGTTAATATATAAAGTTTGAATTTAATAATGATTTTTATTTATTTTTTAATATAAATAAATATAACTAATATATTCTTTAATTATTAATTAATTAATATTATTAAAAATACTTGGCACGGGAGAAAAACAGATGGTGTGGGGGAAAGCACAGAGCGAGGGGTTTGAACCAACGGGGGATTATTGCTGGCAGCCATGGAGGGCCGAGGAGGGGGGAGGTCCACTCCCTCTTACAACCATGTAGTGGCAAACAGAAGCAAGGAAGTGGGTTTGAATCACTTCAAAAGGCTAATGAAGGCCAAAACGGAGAGTATTTAGTACAGAAAAACCAGAAAACATCAGTTCTCATGAACAAAAGGAGAATCATGAGGAAGTTAGAGAAGAGAAGAGAACGGAAGGTAACAGTCAAAGAGCTGAGCATAGGAGTGTGACAAGACTCTACAAACCTAGGTCAACCATTAAACCACAGGTTGTTTTAAATAATCTAGCGCTATAGGAGCACATAGATCACATGATGGCATATGAAGTTATATGTAAATTTATGGGGATATGGCCAACGAAAAAGGATTTGCAAGTTTGGATAAGAAACCAATGGAAACCTATAGGGGAAATAACCCTCCACCTTGGGTCCAAGGGTTTCTTCATAGTGGTGTTCACAAACCTAGAGGACAAATACAAAGTGTTAGAAGGAGGACCATACTTTTATGTGGCGGTTGGTCTCTCCATGCGACCCTAGGTGATGAATTTTGTCCCAGAACAAGAAACATTCACATCAGTATAGTATGGATACGACTCTACTCCCTACCTTTAGATTATTGGCTGCATGAATCCTTAAAAGCCACAGGCAATAATTTAGGTCATTTTTTAAAAATATCAGAGGCGACTCTGCGAGGAAAATACACCTCCTTTTCTCGCATATGTGTATAAATGGACCTATCAGGAGCACTTTCGGATGACATCATTCTAGAAGTATATGATGAATAATGGGTGTAGGCGGTGGACTATGAATATGTACCATTCAGGTGTCGTAAATGTCATGAACATGGGCACCTCATAAGAGATTGTCATTTAAAGAAACTGGAGAACAATATGAAAACAACCACAGGTAAATACCCTGAAGGCTTTACTAAGATGGGAGGCAAACGGAAAGGAGGGAAAAAGTACCAAACGAAAAATAGCAAGGATAAACACCCAAGTCATAATAGTTTCAAAATTTTAGAGGAAGAAGATGGGAACAATGTGATAAACCCAGCATCGAAGGATAATCCTACAGAGAAGGAAAAAGATGCCAACATGGAGGATGTACCTGAGAACAAAAAACTAAAAGAAGATCTACCAAGCATCATGGAACTTGGCAGGGACCATGAGATAACCCCAAGTGAAGTTGGAACAGAGGACCATGAACTACAGGAGATTCTTGAGAGGGAGAACCTCGATGTAGAAATGTTCTTAGAGCAAGGTACCACCAAAGGGGTTGATTCTCTACCACAAGAGGAGTTTGATAGAGTACAATAGCTCTTCCTCTGGAGATCTCAAGCAAAGGGTTTTGGAATCAAAGGAAACCATGAAAGCCAGGAAAATAGAGGGGTTAAGATGATGGAGGAAACATTAGGACACTCTTCCAAGAACCCAAGAAGGAAAAGAAGAAGGAAAAGTAAAAATGAGCTGCTGAAAAAATGTGGGAAACTCATGATTAACTCAGGTAAGATGAAAGATCTTACTAGCTACCCATTTAAAAATATTTCTTTTTTTTTTAGACAAAGTTCGGTTGCTATGTATTAATCTGAAAAGAAAAAAGAGGCAGTTTGCCATACATATGATGCTTCATGAGCATTCTGAATCCAAGGAATTACAAAAAAGTTACTTTCCTTGATTCTTACTTTTGTTTTCCTGCCTCTAAGACTACTTATACTACTGTAGATTCGAACATACTGCGGACCCCAAAATTTGCATCTGCACACCATAACTAATCTATGTCTATATGACTTATCTTTCTTGCTGTAGATCCTTCTGGGTCAAGGTCTGGTTCAATTTGCTTTGCACTGGAAGAGGATGTTGCGTCTTTGAACTTCTTTTCCATCATAAACTTGAGGATGGATATCTTTTCTTCAGCATGGCTGCATCTGTTACTTAAGTTGCTAAATTGTTCATGCAAGGAATGGACTCTGTGTAAGAAGAGGTTCATCTCAGCTCTGTATTTCGCATGGATAATTTTACACTGTTCTTCAAGTCTTGCTTCCAGACTGCGAACTTGTTCCTCCAGAGATTTCTATTGTGCTCGCACCTCATCAAACTCCACTTGTAAATCCCTGCAGTGAAAACACTGTTCTTGACGCGCCATTGGGGCTGGGTGATATCTGTATGTGCTGATCGCTTCCTTATCTCGTAGCCTCTAGGTTCTTTTCTTGCTGCTGCTGAGAGCCACCGGTCGCACTAAGACTGCTTCTCTCTTGAAACTGCTTGAGCTGCCTCGAAAGGCTTGGAGGGAGGCGACTGCTGTTTCGCTCTCGAGACTGTGAGCTCCAATTTTTTCTGTGGGGAGATGAGACTTGACCCCCGAGTCATATATAGAAATATGCGGTAATCTACGAAGGCGGGAGAGAGGTCTACTCTCCCCAAAGCTCCTCCACTCCGTCCAAAGCATATCTAGGCCTCGAACAGTGTTCTGATTGTTAGGATGATTTCCTGCTGCTTGATGCCTGATTCCCATGCTCTGAATGGATCTCCTAATCTGGATTCTGATACAAGTCCAATCCGCCTTACTTGTGTTGTCCCCTGCTCTGTTGATCTGCCTGCTGTCGTAGATTCTGTTAACTACAATTCCCCGAGCGTTGACTAGCTGCGTGGCTCTCATGGTAATGGCTGGAAGGATGAGCTGTTATTACAGCTAAGATTGCCCTTGGGACGATCACAAGCCTTGCTGGCGCATTTGTCAGCTTCTTTATTTAGTCCACGAAGAATATGGTAATAGCGGACTTCCTCCAACAAATCATGGAGGATCTGGTTCCTACTGTTGATTTGCTGCAGAAGGATGTTTGGTGTTCTCTGCCTTTGTGCCATGAGCCTAATGATGATTGCTGAATCCCCGAAGACTATTGCTTTCTTAATTCCTATCTTGATCAACTGGGTGAGTCCCTGATACAAAGCCAATCCCTCTTCCCTGTTGTTGGATAGTTATCCCAGCCCCCATTTGAATTGGAGAATTGTCTCGCCGCTGGCATTGCAGATAAGACCCCCTGCACCTGCTAGGCCTGGATTTGATTTTGAAGCGCCATCAAAGAACATGTAGAATTTATTGCAGTTGCTCAACCAGAGAGCGAATTCCTCTTCCTTGATCCTCAGCTTCCAAACACTGCTTGTCTCTTTCAGCTGTATATTTCCTTGTCTTGTTGCCTAGGTGCTGATTATGTTTCCTTGGGCATAGCTGATCAGATTTCTTTCTTCAATGCTGTAATTGGTGGCCTCGATCTTGCCTTGAGTTTGGGCTATGATTGCCTCCATCGCTAAATTTTTTGCCTTGTGGCACATGATTCTTGTATTACATCCTTTATCTTGAAAAACCTTTTTGTTTCTAGCCAGCCAGATGCGCCAAACAAGGGTAGAGGTATAGCATTCCATATCCTTTGCATTAGTTTGCTCTTCTTTTCTTTCCATGAGCAATGTTTCCTCCAATTGTAGACAATTTCTGCAATGGTTGCCTTTGGTTCCAATGTGACTCCCCCGATTGAGGCCATTTGTTTCCAGCAATCATCAGCTATCCGGCAATCTATATACAAATGTTGTATTGTTTCTTCTGCTTGACAGCAGTTTGGGCACCTGGACGGTCCCATAATACCCCGTTTTTTTTAATTTTTTGCTGTTAGTATCTTCCCTTTCAGGAGAAGCCATAAAAGGAATTTGACTTTAGGAGGAGCTTCAGCTCTCCAGACCAGTTTCCATTGACTCCATATGGCCTGTGGAAAAGTGCTATCGCATAGAAGTTGATACCCAGCTTTGACCATGTATTGAGTTCCCGTGGGGTCCCATCTATAGCCATCTTGCTTGCCTCTTTGAATTGGTCCTTTACTATGCAAATGGTTCTTTAAGGCTGTGATGCTTGTCTCTAGCTCTCTGGGGTAATCCGGAAATTTCCAATCAGCCCATGCTTGGGAATGACTTTCCCATTGCGATATTTGAGCTAAGCACCATATGTCGTTGTCATTAAGCCAACTTATGGCAGGGATTACCTCCATGTTTGATCCAATAGGGGGCTGTCCTAAGATTCTGTCAGTGGAGAAATTGATGCTGCTCCCCCCCTCCTGGGACCTTTCAGATGTTTTGAGTCATAAAGGGTATGACTTTCTTGCAGAGCTTCTAGATTTTTGTGCTGTCTCTATTGGGGATATTGGTGTCCAAGAGTTGGTGCCTTGAGCTGTTCAGATATTTAGCCTCTAGAACCGTCTTCCACCAAGTTGTGGCCCCTGAAATCAATCGCCAAATAATTTTAGCTCCAAGGGCTAAGTTCAGCAGTTTTGGAGATCTTATTCCAGTCCTCCTTTTTCATTAGGTTGAATGACGCTCTTCCAGTTGACCAGATTGAATTTTTTTTTCTCTGTTTTTCCTCCTTGCCAAAGAAAGTGCCTAAGAGCTCTTTCCATTTTTTGATGAAAGGTCATTGGAGCTTGGTGCAGAGAGAAGCGATAGATGGGCAGAGAGGCCAGACCAGATTTTAGAAGAACAAGGCGCCCTGCTGGGTTCAGCCACATAGATCCCCATTGTTGGATTTTCCTCTGAATTTTGTCAAGGATTTTGTTCCATGTGTCGGCCTTCAGAGGTCCCATACTCACCGGCATCCCTAGGTATGTAAAGTGGCTCCAGTTTAACTTGTATGAGACTCCTAGAATGTTGGCAATGCTGTGAATGGTGAGATTTGATACATTCCATCAGTAAATGCAACTTTTTACCTGATTGATTTTCCGTCCAGAATATTCCATGAATTGATCTAAAATCTTCTTGAAGCGCCTTGCAATAGTGATGGATGCTCCTCCCATCAAGAGGGTATCATCTGCAAATTGTGAGTGATTGATGTTCTTTGTACCTTGCTCAATTTTGATGCCAGTAATAAGACCTATTCTTCGATTGAAATCCAAGGCTTTGCTAAGAGACTCAGCCATGACGATAAATAAGTAGGGGGACAGGGCGCAGCCTTGTCTAAGGCCTCTGGAGGATTGGAAAGCAGCACAGGGTCTACCGTTGATGAGAGGGGATATCCAGGGGTTAGAAATGCAGGCTTTGATCATATTAATAAAAGAGGGGTCAAATCCCATTTTGTGAAGCACTGCAAACAGAAAGGTGTGTTTAACCCTATCAAAGGCGTTGGCAAGATCTAGCTTTAGGACAAAACCTTTCTCCTTTCGGCTTATGCTTGAGTGTATGGCCTCTTGCACGAGAAGGATGGAATCAGTTATGTGCCTATTAGGGAGAAAGCCCCCTTGGTTTCAGAAATCAAAGAGGAGAGGTGAGGCTTGAGCCTTGATGACAGGATTTTTGAAATTATTTTGTATGTTGAATTGCATAAGGATATGGGTCGAAATCTAGAGAAGGTGGAAGGCCTGTTCTCTTTTGCGATTAAGGCTAGATAGGTTGAGTTGGTGTATCTCCCCAATTTGCCCTTCCTTAGAACCCAACGTATCATCTTTAGAAGATCTTTTTTAATCATCTGCCAGTATTCTCTGTAGAAACTAATTGGAAGCCCATCAGGCCCAGGGGCTTTATCTGGGTGAAGACTCCAGATTGCTTTTTGGACTTCTTCTTCATCTACTTCTTGCGTGAGCCTGCTGTTCGTTTCTTGGGTGACTTCTTTAGGCATGTGCTAGAGTAATATTGAGTAATCCTCCTCACTTTTATCCTCAGTCAAGAGATTTTTGAAGTGGTTGGTGGCTGCTTCTTTTATGATATCCTGGGTAGTGTAGTTGTTCCCCTCACTATCTCTAATTGTACTCACAGTGTTTCTAGCCTTTCTAACAGTAGTCTGCTTATGGAAATAAGATGTATTTTTATCTCCCTCGCGCAACCATAGCTGCCTTGACTTTAGTCTCCATTTGGTCTCTTCGTCCCTTAGTGTTTGGCTCAGCTGGGAATAAAGTCTTTTTTCGTTCTCTTTGGATTGCTGTGAGAGCCCAAAGACTTCAATTTTTTGCTGCAATTCTTCGAGGTCTTTCTTGATGTGCTTTTTACTCAACTCAAGCTCCTGGAATTTGGTCTTTGCCCAGTTTTTGAGAGCCTGTTTGAGTCGCTTCATCTTAGTCTCCCAAATAAAAGTCGGGGAGCCTTCCACGTGTTGGGTCCAAGCCTGCCACACCGCATTTCTTGCTTCAGGGATTCGGTTCCAGAGAGAAAAATATTTCAAGGGAAGAGGACCAAGCTGGCAATGTCTGAGGAGAGTGAGCGTTATTGGATAATGGCAAGAGGCAGAGTTGTTGAGGATATTTGACTGGCCAGTTGCAAAGGAGGACAGATAAGCGATATTGATGAGGAACCAGTCAAGCCTCTCCATGATATTTCCAGCTCCTAGACGCCTGTTACTCCAGGTGTACCTGCGATTCTTGGGTTTTATATCAACCAAATCTTGCTCCTGTATAATGTTCTCAAGTCGATTTCTGAAGGGGTCTGCGCTGAAGATTCCCCCTCTTTTCTCATTGGCATGAAGAACCAGATTTAAATCCCCTGCAAGAACGAGGTTGTTGTCTTGGTCTTCTTCTATATTTGTCTCCAGAGTGTTCTAGCATGCTTCTTTCTCTCTGTATTGGTTCGGAGAATAAATATTGTATATTCTAACCGTTGCTCCATCTTCCTTTCTTTCTAGATTAACACTGATCCAGTTCTGGTGTATTTTGGTGGAGTTGCAGCTCCATTTGCTATTGTCCCACATTGTTAGGATGCCACCCGAGGCTCCTCTTGCTTTGCTGGCGCAACCGCTGTAACGCTTTTGCTGGCTGATGACTCTGTTGATTTCGGATTGATCTTGCTTTGTCTCTTGAATAAGGACGATTTCAGGCTTTTCACTTTGGATTAGATCCTTAAGGGCTGCTATCTTGGAGGGGTGCACTAGTCCCCTACTGTTCCAGGATAACATTTTCACCATGGTTTACTGGTTGCATGGAGAGGTGCTCGCCTCTCTTTACCTTTGTTATTATTTTCTTTATCCGAATTTCCAAGAATGAAGGATTCTATAGGATTCTGAGATCCCATGGCAATGTCTTTCTGTGCACTTTCTTCTCTATATTGTTTAGCCGATTTTCTGCCAGGCCCTTGTTTTTTGGGTATATCACTGGGTGCTCCATGATCCTTTGAAGAACTTCTGGTGACTCTAGCCGAGGGGGTGTCAGGGGAGGGCTGGGAGATGTGAGGGGGAGAAGGGTGGAGAGGAAGATCAGAGGGGGGAGGATCCAGCTCGGTTTCTTCCACAGAGAGGGCCGCGAATGGATTAGAAGATGGAGGAATGGATGGATCCAAAGGTCGGGGGGATGAGGGGGGGTGATGAGGAGGAGTCTGCTGAGAGGAAGAAGAAGGGTGTTGTTGGGATAAATGAATATGGATGGGGTGCTAGTGGGGAGGCTCAGGGGCTTCAGAATCTGATGGTTTCAGAGGTGGAGATGATTTTTTTCTTTTAACAGTTTCCCATTGCCCTTCTTGCTCTTCTGATTCTACATTTATGATTTTAGTGCATCTATTTGCAAAGTGTCCGTATTCGTGACATACCTTGCATTTGAGGGGTATCTGTTCGTAGTCCAGCTGCTGTATGTGGCTCCAATCGTCAACTTTCAGTTTGATTGCTTCTGGCAGTCCATGCCCCAGATCAACTTCAACACAGATCCGCGCACAGGCCTGCATATTGTCTTTAGGTTCGCTACGATCTATGTATTTTCCGACCGCGTTTCCTATTTCTTTGACCGAATCATCGCCTCAATAGTGAAGAGGGAGATGAGGCAACCTGACCTAGACTGGTACTGCACTTGGTATATCTAGGTTTGGATCGAAATCCGGGGTCCATTTGTTGAGGTAGAGCCCCCTGGAGTCCATGAAGTAAGGCCCGTTTCTGAAGATTAGGTTCTTGTCCTCCTTTGTTTCGAAGTGAAAGGTAAAATATCCTCTGCCACAGAATCGGATGGATATTTTGCCTTGGATCTTGTCAGCCCAGTTTCGTTCAACCCACCTTTGCACTGTTTTGGGCGAGGGCCATAGTCCTGTAAATTTCCCGATTAATCCTTTCTATGCTAATGAAATGGCTGCCATGCGTGGAATGGTCGGAGGAAAATGGACTTCCTGTAAAATATCTAGCTTCTTCACAAACTTGGTTGTTGTTGGTCTGGGTCTTTGCTGAGGGAGAGATTTGACCAGTTTTGAGAAGGCGTGTTGAAGCTCCGGATCCCCACCAGGTGGATCCGAAGGATCCATGATGTCGAACGTTTGAGGCTGAAGCAGGCAGGAGCGGAGGCGAAGGCAGGCTCAAGCGCGTGCGCGCGCATAGTAGCAGCGAAGAAAAAAAAAAAGTTTACCCATTTACAAATATTTCATAATGAAGCTCACAACCATAAATATTAGGGGTCTAGGAAATAAAAGAAAACAAAGAAATATTAGCAATAGAATAAAATAAGAAAAACTAGACATGATGCTTATCCAAGAAACAAAATGTTCAATAGATAAAATTAGAGAGATACATAGCGAATGGCTCATTAAGTATGAGTATCTAGAAGTTAAAGTAGACAACACATCAGGAGGGATTCTCACACTCTAGAATCCCCGGGAACTTGGAATCCTAGATGTCGAAGCCTCCAGGAACTACCTTTCAATGGTTATCCAACCTTTGGGTGATAAGGAAATATATATGACCACAAATGTCTATGGTCCTCAAAAAATTGAAGACAAACACAGGCTTCTCACCTCACTGGAGGGTTTGAGAGAGAGACATCCCGTTATTCAATAGATTCTGGGAGGAGATTTTAATATGATTAGATCTCTTACAAAAAAAAAGTGGGACTAGAAAACTAGGCAGAGACTCCATTTCCTTCCAACACTTCCTAAAAAACATGAGACTAGTGGACACAAAGACAATAAATGGTACCTTTACCTGGAACAATAAAAGGGGAGGGGCTTCTCACGTTTCCTCTAAACTAAATAGATTTATAATATCAGAGGACCTCCTTCTCACTGACCCTGCCTTGACTGCATCAATCATTCCTTTTGGAGCCTTAGACCACTGGCCTATCCAACTTGAAGCTTCTTTTATAAGCACTTCGAGGAATAAACCTTTTAGGTTTGAACATGTATGGCTCACCCACCTTGACTTCATCAATAATATTGGTAAATGGTGGGTGGAAGACTTGCCTACTCATTGCACTAATATGTTCATTCTACAATAGGGACTAAAACACATCAAACTCAGGCTGAAATAATGCAACAAAAAGGAGTTTGGCTATATTTTCAAAGCCAAAAGAGAGGTTGAACAAAAACTACAACGTATGAATCATACCCTTTTCACTGATGGCTTTACCAAGGAAAGGAAAATGCAAGATGACACTCTTCAACAGGAATGGGAAGACAAATTCCATCAAGAGGAGATCTTCTAGAGACAAAAATTGAGAGTGCAAAGGCTTAAAGAAGGGAACAAAAACACAGTTTTTTCACAAGTCAACCATGGATCATAGGTCACATAACAGGATTTCCAAACTTAGATACACTCAAGGGAAAGAGCTCAACACTGAAAAAGAAATGGAAACTCTGGTACAACATTTTCAAAGCATAGTATAGGAGCCTCTCGTAGACAGATCACAATTTATCAACAACTTCACAAAGTACATGCAAAAGCTGGTGACTAGGGAAGACAATTACAATCTCAACAAGCCAGTGACTGAAGAGGAAGTTAATGAAGTCATTAAAAAAATGCAAAATGGGAAAGCTCCAAGACCAGATGGGTTCAATGTTGAATTCTTCAAAGCATGTTGGGAAATAGTCAAACAAGATATCCTTGAAGTTGTGGAGGACTCAAGAAGATCCAAAATTGTTTTGAGGGTGCTCAATGCTTCTTTCATAGCTTTGATTCCAAAGGAGGAAAAAGATATGACACCAGACATATTCAGACCCATATCCCTATGCAATGTGGTCTACAAAATTATTTCCAAGGAAATTGCAAACAGACTCAAGCCCCTATTTCCAACACTTGTGTCTGAGGAGCAAACTAGTTATGTGGAAGAAAGGAAAATTCTAAACAACATCATTCAAGCTCACGAGCTGGTTGATTCTCTTAAGAGAAATAAGAAAGCAGGTATGATCATACAGCTTCACCTAGCGAAATCATATGACAAGTTAAACTAGTTGTAAATCAGGGGAGTACTAATAATGGATGGCTTTGACCACAACTGGATAAGATGGGTAATGGCCCTTGTTACCAAAACTAATTTTTCAATCTTGCTTAGTGGATTTCCATCCCAAACCTTTAGGCCTTCGAGAGGCCTCCAAAAAGGTGATCCAATCTCCCCCTTCCTCTTTATTCTCATGTTGGAAGGACTAGGCAGAGCGATTAAATCCGCCAATATAGAAGGAAGATTTCAAGGTCTCAAACTCACCCCGAATGGGGATGCCTAGACTCATCAACAATTTGTGGATGACACTATGCTGAAAGGTACACCCGCTGTCAAGGAAGCTAGAGCATTCAAACAAATCCTACACGACTTTGCTATGGCAGCTGGTACAGAGGTAAGGCTCACCAAATCCAAAATTTTCTTTTTTAATACTAATATTGCTATTCAGAGAAACCTCTCAAGAATTCTTGGCTTTCAAAGAGATCAGTTACCATCCAAATATTTGGGAATACCTGTTGTTGATAAACCACCGAGCGTGGAAGTTTGGGAGCCAGTGACTAATAGACTATAGGATAAAGTCAGGAAATGGGCAAGCGCGTCTTTGAATTTAGCAAGACAACTAGTGCTTACGAAGGTTGTCTTGCAAACTATTCCTACCTTCATGTTTTCAGCTCTTCTGGCCCCTAAAGGAGTTCTACAACTCATTAGGAATATTCAAAGAAACTTTCTTTGGGGCGAAGGGGAAGAGAAAAAGAAATGGGCTTTGGTAGCTTGGTATAAGCTCTGTAAACCTAAGAACCATGGGGATCTAGGAGTTCATGACCCTGAAACCCTTAGCAAAGTTTTGTGAGAAAAACTTCAGTGGATATGGCTAAAGGAGTCGACAACGCCGTGGTCCAAGCTTTGGAAACAGAAGTATGCAAACAATTGGCAAGAAGGGGATCGTATTCGGATGTCTGGGCACGTTAAGGGCTCCCACATTTGGAACAATGCTTGGGAGAATAGAGCCATAGTTCAAAAGCATAGTTTCTAGGAGATTAGAGATGGAAACCTAGCATGGTTTTGGGAGGATAACTACAACAAGAACCTAACCTGTATAGAGAATAATTAACAAATCTTAAGAATGACACTGACAATAAAGGTTTACTTAGGGTAAGTGATTTCTAGGATCAAACAAGATATAAGGATAAATGGAGAACATGGAATAACCTGGGAGACAATGAACAAAACCCTTTGAAGGCCCAAGCAAAAGCTCTTATAGTCATCTTGGAATAAAGAAAGATTTTAACTTTTACATTTTCTAACCAACTAAGATGGGGAAGAAACAATGAAGGCAACTTCAACCTCAAAGAAGGCAATAGAATTTCCATTGGGCTTGACTTCCCAAACCTTGATAAGTTATGGAAGGACCTATGGCAAAACTCGCACTAGATGAAAATTAAACTGTTCATGTGGTTGGTGCATCATAAAAAGATTCTGAATTGGGAAAATCTTTGGAAAAGAGGTTTAGTTGGTTCATCTAGATGCTATTTGTGTGGTCTACAAGAAGAAATGATCAATCACATACTCAATCTCTGCCCATTCACCTCTACCTTGTGTATATGGGTAGCCTCAATATTTAGGCAAACTGATAGGGACACATCCAACATTACTGACACTTTAAAGAATTGGTGGAAATATTTCTCAGAAAATGAAATAGTTAACAAAGCCTGGACTCTGATTCCAGGTTTTTTGATCTGGGATGTATTGGAAAGAATGAAATAACAGGATTTTAAAGAATAGAGTAGGCTCAACACAGAGCATCATAACTCAGGTTATAAGACAACTCAAGGAAACTGTAAGTAATTGTCTAAAGAAACCCCCTTAAAACCCTCCTCTAAACTAGGATGTATATATTCTTTTGCAATTGGGTCTCCAGTCGCCAATCCCCTCAGGTATAAGAAGGATAGTAAGATGCACTACAACGGGAAAGGACTTCTGGCAACTGTCTTCTCATGGCTTTTTGAAATTTAACATTGATGGGGCCTCAAAAGGAAACCCTAGGGAGGCTGGTTATGGTAAAGTCATAAGAGATGAGTAGGGTTACATAAAAATCATCTTTCATAGTCATTTGGGGAAGGCCACTAAAAACATGCGAAACTCATGGCCTTAGAGAAATGCCTAGAAATCTTGATTAACTCCAATTTGCACAATGCCATCATAGAAGCAGACTTTGAATTGATAATCAATTCGATCAAGAGGATTGGCAATGGAAAAGCACTAGAAAAGGTTTCAAATCACTCGAGGTTGTTGCAAGTGTATCAACGAATACAAACCCACTTGAGAACCTTGAGAACACTCAGATTTGATCACGTGCGCAGAATAACTAATAGGTTAGCGGATCATCTGGCAAATGAAGGAGTGCTCTGCACAAGAAACAATAGAGTTTATGCTTGGGAGTCGACAGCCTCAGGAAATTTATGGGAGGAATGTAGCAGATAGGTGAACGAAGACAAGGAATATTATCAAGCTATGAAAGATAAGCAGCGATTAGACCAATGGTAATAGAGGAAAGTGAACCAATCAATGGAAAAATGCAAAGGGTGAATAATGGGCAGGTTGACATGCAGCTGACCAATGAATGCGGTGAACTTCGGCATCCCACAGATTTTGGGTAGGTAATATCTCGGAGGATAAGCCACCAAACGGACCTGAAAAACTTTAGAGTGATGGTTTATGCTACTCATTAGGTTCGAATGGAGAATTACCAAATGGGCATGTTGCTACCCCGAAATTAGCTCAGGACCATCAGATCAATGAAGGCAGGATCGCACAGTATTCGAGCTATAAAGCCAAGAGATGGTTAACCCTAAACTGGACCCGAAATTATATAGAATGATGGTTTTGGATTTGCATCGGGTTCGTAGGAAATTTGAAGAAGTGGGCTTGTTGGGGACCTTAAATCAATTATAACCATTGGATCTGTAAGGGCTAGATCACTCAGTTTTAAGGCCATTTTAATGCTTAAGCTTAATTGCTTAAGGTGTAATGCTTAATTCTTGGTTTGAGTTAACTTTTTGTTGCATTATGGGTCGTAGGACATGTGGGCCCTCGACATCAAAGGTTGTGGGCCCTCGAAGCTTATGTGGTTCAACGGCCCCTAAAGGACTTTATAACCATTTAATCTTGTCTTTTGGGTTAAGAGGGCAAAGTTCTCAAGCGATGTTTTGAGCGCTGGTTAAGAGAGTCATTCCCTTTGTAGGTTTTTATGAGTTAGGTAAGGGATTGTGTCTACCCAACTATCTGTTGAGAATGCATAGGGCTGGTGTTGTTGTTCTTAACCCCGTATAGTATGTACATTATGTAAATTTTTCGATTAATGGAAGGTACCACTCTAATTGAATAAAAAAAAGGTACTTGCTAATTTAATTATGGCCCACGGGCCTTTGGAATGACGATGAATGGGCACACTAATAAGGCACTCCTTGTGATAGGTCACTGGTTTAAATCCCCTGTGGGTACTTATCTAAAAAAAAATAAAAATTACTAATTTAATTATA